>JACXGI010001181.1:80882-100795 GCA_016801175.1 Esox masquinongy | reverse complement strand
CCCCCCCCCCCCCCGGAAACCAACACGGGGGGGGAGAGTGTCTCTTTCAGTTCTCACGAAAAGACCATGTAAAGTAACCCAGTTCACACTTTGTTTGTGGTGAGGTTTATTCAAACAGGACCCCGTACTCTAGGAGTGCATGCGGCGTCTGTGTGTAAATTGTGGCGTACACGTGTTTAACGGAGTCTGTGCCCTTTACTCACTTTCATCTTCTACATACCGGTCTCCCTAGCCTCTCCTTGCTGCTATCCTGTCTTACAAAAATATATTTAACATAATTCAATATATTCAATAGGTGCTTTATTGGCATGAATGGATGGTGGCCACTGTTGCCAAAGCGAACATATCACTAGCAATAGTGATACAGTACATAAATAAATATAAAAGCACAATAAAAATACATAAATAATACAGTATACCAAACAATATATAAATACTATAATTAAATGAATACCGTAATTTCCCGTTCGTAAACTGCGTCTTTTTCAACCACAGCGGTTAATATATGGGTGCGGCTAATATGCAAGTTTACATTTTTTAAAACCGTTTCCACCAGCAAACTTTTCCACAGATGATTGCTTGGCGACGTGGGGGTCTCAGAAGCTCATGTAGCAAATATGATACAATTGGCATTACAGGGTTTTCAAAAATATTTTATTCTTCAGATTAATTTTGGTAGTGCCCTGTGACAGATGTTTAATATTATTGTACAATGTATGAGTCATAATTCTCCGGTTTATATATGGGTGCGGTTAATACTCGGGTTTGTATACACTCAAAGCTATGAAATTAATGGTGCGGGTTATAAACGGGTTTTACAGTAACAATGTATAGACTTTAAATATGTATGAAATTTACCGAATGCATTTTATTCTCCATTCAGTTTTACATTTATTGGCCTTGCATAATAAAATAGTAAAATATAACAACTGATTCCTTTGTAGCCTAATTAGTAATTTGAATTGAAAACAGCTCAAAGTTGTCATGTGAGGTTCACTTACAACACTGATTTATGGACAGCTTACCATATAACCAATTTACCATTTATTTTAAATGCTGAAATCCTCCAACTGTATGGTAGCCTCAATTGTAATTTTTCCCTCGGTGGGATTAACACGGTCCTTCCTATCTCCCAGAACACCATAGTTGAAGCCTCCTTGCATCTGCCTCCCTCGCTGTTCTCCCAGTACTCCGTCCCCGGCCAGGCTGACGACACTATCTACAAGCTCCACCTGCTGGCCTTCCGCAACGGCAAGCTCTTCCCCTCCACGGGCAACTCCACTCTGCTGGCTGATGGGGGGAAGCGGAGAAACGTGGCCACCCCTGTGCTCTTGGCCAAGATAGGTGAGTCTGAGTAGAACCCCTACTGTACCAATATAGTATTACATGTTTATGTTATACCGTTGTGTTTTCACGAAAACCGATACCTAGACTGTGGTGGACGGCTTTTTACTACAAAAGAGCTCCTCTGACTGCTGCACCACCTGGGTAATGTTTGCTTTTAGATATGGTTCTGACATTTTAAGACTGAGTTTTGCGATATGGGCACTATACATTTGTTAATGCTTTAACCAATATCTATTAATTAATGCTTTCTTCAAACTTGATTTAGAGATTCATCTGTAATTTGACATATTATAGTATATGAAAAAGCTTAACTTGTATTTGGTAAAAATGTGAGGCCAATATATTCTCTTAATTATGGGTGAAAAAGCCATATATTTTGGGCCACTGGTCTCAGTAAATGAGGATAAGCACCAGGACATGGGGCTTGTTTACATTATGCTACATTTTTCAAGACATATCGAAGATGACTCGAGACGCTAGATTATTTTGTTGTGTAAACTTGCAGATATCGTTAGCTCGAGACGCCACCTTCCGAGGTAGGGTGAGACACATTTTCAAGCCATGACGAACATCTCTCTCTTTCCTGATTGGCCAGAGGGTTTCCCACTTCAAGGCCTGCGTGTCCCGGTGAACGCCACGCTGAGGAGGTTTTCACGCGGCTCGGACGCTGTGCCTGCCTGCTGGAACTTCAGCCTGCTGGGCGGGCAGGGTGGCTGGCAGAGCGAAGGCTGCCGGGTCCTCAGCCACCACGACAACTTCACCACGCTCTCCTGCGATTCGCTCGGCAACTACGCCGTACTGATGGTGAGTGGGTACGGCCAGTTTGACCGGGTGACAACTGGCGATTTAGTTCAAACGTTAGGACTACTTCTTCGGGAAATGTAGTTCACTTCCTGTTTTCTCATCTTCCGAGTATTAGGATTCGGATTCTTGATAATGCTGATTCTCTGAGAGTTTGCTTTTGGAAGGCAACAGCCCTACATGTGTTTTGGTTCAGAACTCCTGTTTACTTTCAGCCTAAACATATTTGCTCCCTGAGAAAATTGTTTCCCTTAGGGTTTGTTTGTTGTTGCGTGACAGACCGGCTGAAGCGTTGACATTCCAAAATGTTGTGCGTGTCCACAGGATCTCACTGGGGTGGAGTACTTCTCCCCCAGCATAGTGCCTCTCCATCCAGTAATCTACGCCACAGCCATTGTCCTGCTCCTCTGTCTGCTGACCATCATCGTCAGCTACATCTACCACCACAGGTAACGGCTCCACCCGCTTACTCATCCTGCTAGTGGAGTCCGATGGATGTCGCAAATCCCTTTTACCAGTAGCACTGTGCCAAAATAATGTTTAGTACCAATTTAGCGGATGGTGTTAAGATTGATAGCCACTCACCACACCACAAGCACATCTCTACCACACCGAACCAATTTAAAATTTAAAACAGATTTGAAATGAATCAAATGAATAGCTATTATACCTAGGGGCCCTCACAACAACCTGCAACGGATTCTGGACCGTAGTAGATTGTGGCACGTTTTCCCTCCCTTTGGGTCCAATGCTCTAGGGTGAATCTCACCATGTCGGCTATGTGTGGTTTCGTCACCAGGTCTGTTCGCATTAGCCGTAAATTCTGGCACATGCTGGTCAACCTCTGCCTTCACATCTTCCTCACCTGTGGCGTCTTCGTCGGCGGTATTAACCAGACACGCTACGCCAGTGTGTGCCAAGCCGTGAGTGTTGCCCCACACCATAGCCCTCGGTGGCCCTGTCCACGGTTTTCCACCTTTCTCTTCTCCAAACACATTGGCTGACTTCCTGATTGAGCGGGCAGTGTCACCGTTGTTTGTCCAGTCTGGGATCTTTAATGGGGACTGGGCTGGGTGGTGTATTCCTTTCAGGTGGGCATCGTTCTGCACTACTCTACCCTGGCCACAGCCCTGTGGGTGGGCGTGACTGCTCGCAACATCTACAAGCAGGTGACCCGCAAGGCCAAGCGCTACGAAGAGCTGGATGAGCCCCCGCCACCTCCGCGACCCATGCTGAGGTAAAATACTACACTTCCCACAATGCAAATGGCTTTAATCGCTAAATTAGGAAAACTGTGTGGTTTGTGGACCTGTACTGTGTATACAGAATGTTACTAGTATAAGTCGCTATGGATGATATTGTCTGCTGTATTACTTCAGACAGTGTCAGACCTGGTACCATGAAGGGTTGTGGGCTTGACTGGAGAACACAATCCTCTCAAACACAATCAGTTATTGGCTATCGAGAGATGTGCCCTTGAAATTATGGAGTGAATTTTGATCTCTGTGTATCATGATTGTCCTATTTTAAATATCCCTTTTTTTCCATGCCCAATTCTCTGTTGGAGTGTATTACAATTAGACAATGTTGTTCAGATAATAGGTTGCATGGATGTAAGAATACTTTGCGGTGAGTATATTGAATTACAGTACAACAGTGGTGTGGACCATTGTTTTTTCCCCATAACCAAATGTGATGTGTTCTTGTCATCCTTTACAATTAGATGTTAATACTTCAGTTGTATCTTATAGATATGTTTTTATGTGTGACTTGAAGTTGGTTAATCTCCACATGGTGTCAGTGTAGAGGGCTGAACCACATTTCCACCTCTGTGTTCAACTCCTAGCAAGATCTCCTTATGTGTCAACTCCTAACAGTCCCGATAATGTATTTTCCCACTCCTTTCTCCTCCCAGGTTCTACCTAATCGGCGGAGGGATACCGATCATTGTCTGTGGCATAACTGCAGCCGCCAACATCAAAAACTATGGTAGCCGGATCAACGCGCCATAGTAAGTAGTGCCAGTCTGTCATGTTGTGCCAATTACAAGCTTCAACTGTATACTGGGTTTATGGAAATACTTCTGTTTTATCTGGCCTGAAGGCTTTGTACAACAACTATATCCAAGAGAAATCACTTTCTTATCGACTGACCAAAATACACCTGTGCTTGGTTTCATGCTAATGAAAAATATTTAGCAGGGGTAGAACACATTCTGAGTCCCTGTGAAGTCTGATTTGGAGGGACTATTTATAGTGTTTCTCTGGCACCTCACTTCTTTCCTTCTTCTCTAACTGTTTCTTATTCTCTTTACCACTCTCATTCTCTTGCTATTTCTGTCTTTTGCTTACCCTTTCTTGTCCTCGCTCTTTGTCTCGCTCCATGGTGACAGCAGCTTGAGTTACATAAGCACACCGAGAAGTCTGGACTCGTATCTGGATGAAGTCTTTGGAGTTCAATTAATTTGCTGCTACCGAGACGAATGAAACCCGCCCCGTTGAATGTTACCGAGCAGATACTCAGAACAGAAATAGCTGGACCTTTAATGCGGAGACTCAAAGCGTTAATGTGTCTTTACCTAATTTGGAGATATAAGGGCTTGAGTCAAACTTCAAAGGACGATTCATTTATTGTATTCTTTTTTTAATAGGTTTTTAGGTCATATGAATGGGTGGCACTTGAGTCATCCGGTGACTCACTCTAAAGGGTTATGTTGCCCACGTGTTTCATATCGACTCAGCAGCATAATCCTGTGTGTGTGTGTGTGTGTGTGTGTGTGTGCGTGCGTGCGTGCGTGCTGTATTCTGTTTGTTCCACGTTTAACCCCCTCTCGTGTCTCTAGCTGCTGGATGGCGTGGGAGCCAAGCCTGGGGGCCTTCTACGGCCCTGTTAGCTTCATCGTCTTCGTGGACTGCATGTACTTCCTTAGCATCTTGCTCCAGCTGCGACGCCACCCCGAGCGGCGCTACGAGCTGAAGGAGCCCGCCGAGGAGCAGCAGCGGCTGGCCATAGATGGCCCGGCCACCCTCCTCCACGTCCAGCCCCACGACGCGTCATCGTCCACGGTGTCGGCTCCCCACGCCGTGTCCCTGTCGGCCCTGGAGAACGAGCACACGTTCGCCGCGCAGCTCCTGGGCGCGGCGGCGACCCTGGGTCTTTACGCCGCGCTGTGGGTGTTCGGTGCCCTGTCCGTGTCCCAGGAGAGGCCGGCCGACCTGGCGTTCTCCTGCCTGTTTGGCGTGGCGGCGCTGGCCCTGGGCGGCTTCCTGACGGCGCACCACTGCGTCAACCGCCAGGACCTGAGGCGACACTGGGCCCAGGCTTGTTGCCGAGGGAGACGGGCCTACTCGGCCCAGGAGGATGCCCTGCTGCCGCTCGCCGGGGCCTCCACGGCGTCTGCCGCTGGGTCGGTCGGCAGGAGCAACGGTGAGGCGGCTAAGTCCGTCCACAGCAGTGGCGAGTCGTCCTGCACCAACCGGAGCGCCCCCAGCTTACGAAGCCCCGCCCAGGGAAGTAAACTGACCAATTTGCACGCGGAGGCGGCGCAGAACAGGTCCCTGCCCCTCTTGCCCCTGCCAGTGCCGGGGAACGGCTCTGCCCTGCTGGATAACAGCCTGACGGAGCACTCGGCGGACAACGAGATCAAGATGCACGTGGCGCCCGTGGAGGTGCAGTTCCGGCCCGTCAACGGCGGCAACCACGCCGGCGGCGTCGCCAACGGACACGCAGGCCGGCATCACAAGAACAGGGCGCGGGCCCACCGGGCCAGCAGGCTGACAGTGCTGCGCGAGTACGCCTATGACGTGCCGACCAGCATCGACGGCAGCGTGCAGAGCGCCCCCCACCGGCGGCATCGCCACGAACACCACGACAGCCAGCAGGCACGGAGCAGCCGCCGGGCCGCCTACATGGCCTACCGGGAGCGCCACCAGAGCCAGATGCAGCAGGACAGCAGCGACGCCAGCACGTCCCTCCCCCGGCGCTCGCGCTATGCCGACAAGGGAGGGGGCGGCGGTCTGGGCAACGGGGTTGTCGGGGGGGTGGGGCGCGGAAGCGCGGGGACATCGATCGGAGCGGGCGGCGAAGGAGAAAGCGAGGGGTTTGGGACTGCGGCGAGCGTGACGAGTAAAGAAAGTCGTGGTGTCAAGCAGGCCAATAACACTGACCTACCGGAGGTCCAGTCCAAGTCATACGGGCTCAACCTGGCGACGCAGAATGGCGCGGTTAAAGACAACGGGCAGATCGTCCCCCTGATCAACACAGAGAGCTCGACCTCGGCCAACATTAAGACTGGCTTGTGGAAACACGAAACTACCGTGTAGCAAATGTTTTCTGCACCAAAGACTGCATATCACATGCCATCTCCCTTCTACTGTGAAATGTTTGTTTCTACCAATGTTATTTTTTAGATTGACCATTGGAAAAAAATATAGGAAATTTAGTCAGAATATTTTGAATTTGTGAAAGAGTGTTTTGGATGCCAGTTGTCTGTGTCTTTAGTAGACATTTTGAAAATGTTCTATTTTTGTATCATTTAATCCTGAATGGTTATGCTGTTCTGTAATTCCGTAAGTGAAACTGCATGGTCTGTGTTCTTGCCCTGTCCATATCCATTGGGCTGGTTCTTTTTTATTTTCTAGTTTAAGCGTAATAAACTAAACATTTCTAATTTCACTTATGTTATTGAAAGTCTCTCATTCCCCAAACTGTCACAACCTGCATTAGTCCAGTAATGACAACTGGGCAGTGTCAAGGAACACAATGTGTTGATATGAGATGGAATCCAGTTGTCAGTTGTGTTTGTCAGCTATGGTTCTAATCCATTTATTAGTTAATATCTTGGGTCTAGATGTTTACAGTAGGGTTACAGTACAACACCTATTAATTATTAATCTGTATTTTTCTCAGCTGTTCTGTGAAGGTCATGTGAAAAGAAAGTTAGAATTCATTCATTAATAAAAGATTGATTCCCAGTCACAAAGAACACGGTAAGTAAAGCCATCACTGATTTTCTGCTAATGATCTATTTCAACGCATTTTTCAGGTGGGCAAAGACATTATCACCCAGACGTCTTGAAAGACAAACTGTAATAAGACCTTTGAATAATGTATTGAGCCATTATGGTTTGATAAATCTTGGCTTCCTCCAGTTTTCTCTAGATTCTATAGCCACAAAGTTGTTATTTGAAATAAAAATTGTATTAGCCTTATGAGTTTAACAGTGTGGTAAGGATAGGGTAAGGATAATATGATATTATGAATTGTAGAACTTCATGACTTTGTGACTATAGAAGCTAATGACAACCATCCAATTCCATGAGATATATAGATTTTGATGTGTTCTACAATGTACAATTGAAGTCATTAAGTTGACACTCTTATCCAGAACAACGTACACACATCACTACATACCCATAGTATGCAATCATGTATAATATAGTACTTTTGTTGTTACGGGGGGTGAATAAAACAGTTGGTAGCAGGGGATGATTAAGTGGCCATGATGATATATTTGCCAGATTGGAAATTTAGGGACCAACCTAAATCAACCGTGCTTAACTTCTAGGGCAAGCCAGTAGTGGGATGCAGGGTGCCATGCCTCTGACAGCAGCAGTTGTTTTTCTTCATCTAGTAGCTTTTCTTTCACCACCTGTTAGTGAATGCCTGAGAGTGACCATCCACTACTTATGGAAGAAGGACTGCAAACGTCGAGGGATTCATCGTTTGAATGTTCTTATTACTGTCTACTGTGCCCGGATGAAGCATCTGGCTTTGTTGTGGAAAAATGCCAAGGGAATGATTGAAACCTTCTAAAAAGTCATGCCATCTGTGCTGATTCCATACCATGGGAATATGATTTTGGATTTCATTATGATCCCGATTAGCTACTGTCAGAAGCTGTTGGTAATCTTCCTGGGGTCTAAACAAAACATGGTGACACAATACATAACAGTCAGATACAGTCCAAGGATTACTTCTGTACAAAAAGACTATTGCAATTCTGTCATCATGGACAAGTATATACAGCTGTTTTATTAAATGCTAATCTCACAACATTTTGTGTCTGGTAAGCAACACTTTGCTCAAAGCTTTGCATTGAATTGGGTCAAAATTTGGTTACAATTGAGTTATTCAGTGATATATTCATTCTGCTAAAAGAAACGTTTTAGGTAATTCAGTAACTTTGGATGTAATATATTTGTTATCGGTAAACAATTAAATCTAGTTCAGTGTAATGTGTTTGTCACTTTAGTGCATTATCGTTTTAATAATTGTTCATTGAACATGAAGAAACATTATTTAGGATGTGATTAGAAACAAAGGCTATTATCTTTTATTAATCATTAATGATCATTACTTCATTATTTCTTTGTTGAAATGGAAATAATTGTAATTTTCTCTGCAGTTAGAACTATTACTTTAATCAAATTGCGATTTCATCAGCATAAGGTTCTATCTGTAATTGTACTGTAAATAATGGTCACAAATATTTGAATTGTGATTTTGATACTATGATACTTTTTTACTATGACACTGTTTTGTAGTGAAGAAATTCCCGACAAAACAGTTGAGTTGTGCTACTGTATGTGAAAACTTTGATGCTCAGTATCGCAGGACTCTGTTCTACACAGATATAAAATTCCAGTCCCAAGGTCACGAGATGCAGTTATCTGTCTCAAACTGTCTGTAGAAACATAAATACTGTATATTACCTGGAGCGTCCTAATTACCTTCCACTTCAGATGCCTAGATATAAATATAAATTGGCAGTCAGAGTCTCTTATGATTATGCCAGTGTCAAACACAGCAGTAATGTAGTAAAATATGGCATTCTTAGTCTGAGTCATGCTTGTTTATTTCAAATATATTATTATTTGCTTTAGAAAAACAGTTGCCTCATTGGACTTACTTTACCTGATGTTTTATGTTGAATACTTAGACTTAAAGCACCTTGGAAAAATGTTAATGTAAGTATGACACAGTTATTAAAAATGAAGTTGATTTAACTAACTCAATGTTTGATGTATTGTTTGGTGTTTGCACATGGAGGGCCATTTGGACTGCTGTGAATGTCAGTGCAGTCCCTTCGATTGACATTTTCTTAATTTTGTATTATTTGTATTACCTACGAGTCACCAAACATGTTAAATATTGTCAATCTAGAAGGTAAACGATGCTGGCCTGAGGTTGGAAGCTGAAGAAGCTAAGCTGTCTGCCTTTGGTCTTGGTACCCCAGACATAACTAGAATAATATGCTTTTAAGTAGTCCATCTAATAGGTTCATAACTGTTATTTGTAATCATGCGCTTCATCTGATTGCATTGTTTGCACACACACCGTGAGAAGTCCAAGTAGATATGACAAGGGATGGCCTCGTCTAATGCCTTCGGCAATATTTTTTTTCCTCAAACAAAATTTACGGCAGAAGTCAAAGTAAATCGTTGTTTGCGTTGTTCTGAAGCGTCACAGATGGGAGAGATTGAGGGAGATAACAATAGTGAAGAAGATTGAATGAGAGATAGAAAGAGGAGGGGGTGCAGACAGAGATAAAGGAGGAAAGAGAGAATTTCAAAGGAGAGCAAGTGGAGAGGGAGAGAATGAGTGACATTTTTTAAAGAGGGAGAGTGGGAGAAGATTAAGAAACCACTGCAGCTTTTACTTTCCTTTCCAAAAAAGTTGAAAAGGAAGGTTTTGAGTGAGAAGCAGAAGGGTTAAAATTAAGAGACCACTGCAAATTTAACGCTTCTGTTCCTCACTCAAAACGTTCCTTTTCAACTTTTTTGGAAAGGAAAGAAAAAAGTGCAGTGGTCTCTTAATTTTTTCCGGAGCTGTAAGTTACAGAAAGGACGATGAGGTTCAGAGAATGAGAAGCGAGGTCAGCAGAGAGAAGGTAAATGTTGAGAAGGAGAAAAGGGAGAGAAAAGGCAGATATTTATCACCACAGTTGATCTGTTTTCAGTCACATTACTGTCAAGCCCCACGCTCGCACAATTTTACTACACCTCCAGGGGTTTGTTGGTTAGTTGAACCATTGCCATAATGTTGCATTATTGATTTATTTCAAATGTTATATTGACTCCATTGTTATATCCTGATGATAAGACAGGAGACCATTAGCGGCCTTGGGAACGGTGACAGGTTCATGCTTTCTGGCTATATGAAGCTTTGGAGCTTGCAGTTTGGGCTGGTACCCTGCCTCATGTAACCGCTAATGACATCGCCAAATTTGAGAGGGTGATCAGGTTCGCTTGTGAGGAAATGGTTAGTAGCCCCACAACGCCTCTGCAACATTGGCCCCTCATGGACAAGGAGTACTTCAGCTGGCTCTCTGGTCTGACAGGGGAGTTGAAAAGCTCCAAATTACGACTGAACAGAGTCACGGGACAAAGCTAGAGCACAATGGAGCGGTGGAGTTTTTTTTTTTCAATGGGACGGAAAAAGACTCCACTGAAAGCAGTTCAACATGCAAAAGCAGCCCTCAGACGTTTTAGGAAAAATGCAATCTAAAGATCTTTATTCAAAGAGTAGAGGTGCACAGCCTGATTTGCTGGCTAAATTTCCTAAAGCGCCCTAACCCAGCATCCCAAGCTTCCTATTTGCTTTCTCTCCTCTCTGTTAATAAATAAAACAACAGTATTAGTCAAATACTATAGGCACAAAATATACAATCAATAGAGTCACTCTGGATATGAGCGTCAGTAAAATTTAGTAAGATATCGATTTAAGCATCTTTGAAAAAGTCGTCCCTCCTGGCACAAAGAAACATCTTCAGAGTAGCAGAACCTTGTGGGAAAACTGTGCACAGTCAGGAGATTTAGCAAGGTGTGCCAAGGCAGTCTCACCAGTCAAGCATGGTCAGGGGAACAGGTGGTGGGGGAATGTGAAGAAGATCCAGGGCTGTAGGAGCCTGTGGGACATGGAGGCGGGCAGAATTAGCCATCTTGTCAAATCGGCTTGCGATTCGTTTCCTTCACTCCAAGAACCTCCAACCGTGGCAGGGTGAAGATCTATCCTGGCCGCCCCTTGTCCAACACCGGTGTTCGGGGGGATGAGTATGGTGAGCTTGCGGTAGATGCAGTGTTGACGCTGAAAGACAAAGGTTTGCCCGGTGGAGATTGAGTGTGGTGAAACTGGGGCAACATCTACCACCAGGTTGCTGATTGGAACTCAGAACGCCTGGCCAAGTCTTATACTAAATCATCAAGGCAATACCAAAGGCAGCTGAAAGGAGTAGCCAGTTGCTACGGATGAAGAGGAAGGAGCCGAGTTGGCCCCAAAAATTAACAAAGTTGGTATAGGCTCTGGGCTGCCAGAACTCAAAGACTTCAATGTTCTGGAGACATCACGGACTCATCAACAAAATATCTAAAATTGAAGGAACATCAAAAACCCAATGAAAGATTTGCATATCGAAACAACATAGTTTGGTTCGTGCAATCTGCAACATCATGTCCTGTAAAATCAGAAGTGACTTAAAATGTGCACTGGAGAGGGCTCTAATTGAAGCACATTAAAGCCACCTATTTATTCAGGAAGGTTATTGGTAGTATTACTTAGAGACAGATCAATGGGCTGAAATCTTGTCTTTCACTTCATACATGATGTTTCAGTATCTTTCTGTGTAAATGTACAGTATATGTACAGTGCACGTGATGGCCAAATAAAATTGCACTTGTTTCCTGCCTTTCATTTCCAATTGTTCTGCAATTTTTGGTTAGTGGTCACAATAAAATTATTGGCACAACAGATTTAAACATCATGTCCTTTGTATTTAGAACTATTCAGAGACATGTTAAGGCTTTTGGCTTACATTTCCACTGGAAGGCAGGGGTTTTAGGCTATGAATACCCAGAATGCCTTAGAGTATTAGAAGAAACTGCATATACGCGATGACTTATCACATTTAATGTAGAACCCACAAGCATATGTAATCTCAAAATCACTTGACCTCCATTTTGTGTATAGCCCACAAAATAGTTTGACTTTCAAAGGGAGTTACATAAACCCATCACAAGTAATTGCCTCTGCTTTAGCCTCATCACCCCAGGCCACACTTACTTCTAGTGCGACCCATCAACTGCACAGTGAAATCAGGACATTACTGCTTACTGACAGAGTCATACAAAGTTACATGCAAATGCCACGCCACGGTCACAGACTAACCACTTGCTGTTAAGCAGTACATGGCATATTTTCATGTGCTGCAACGTGACTCTAAGCATTTGCACACATTAATAGACTATTCATGCTTAGTTAAGTGAATGTGCTCACTGTAGTATACACAAGATATATCAACTTTAACTATGTGTGATACAATACTTTAAGACACCATAAGTCAATACTACATCTCTGGTTGTGCTGTATTATCTACTTTGGAAATGACAACATAAGCTTATTAAACTTAATGTAACGTGTGATCAGGGATTTAATGGACTGAGGCCCTTCTATGTAGAGGCATCAAGTTCTGCTATCAATTAAGTGAAATTCCTCGTGTTTTGTATGAATGATTACCCAAAGCAGTCCACTGTGCTTTACAAGATTGACAGTGTCTCAAATATGTATTCCCATGTGGAGCTTAGTCAGAACTGTTTTACATATCTACAAACATATCTACAAATTTATCAATAGCTGATAGGCACTCAGTAAAGTTTGGGCACACAAGAAAACAAACAGAAATAGCTGCTTTTGTGTGATGTCTATATTTGCTGACATGCTGTCAGGATTAACCTGCTGGGTGGTCTTTTGATCACAGAATTAAGATGTTATTGTGTTGTTTTTGTGAATTCGCAATCAGTAGGATAAGAGAATTGTACTGTAAAGTTTTTGTCTGGTTTGTAAGGTATAATTAACTGATTCAGAATGTGTGAGCTTTATGGCAAAATAAATGTTTTACTCATGCATTGTGTCAACAGAAGAAACAATTAATTATTGTTAAGTCACTTTTTCATATCCTTTGCAGTAGTTTGTTATAGGCTATACAGGCTATTTGGAATGTATAATGAGAGTAATACCAATACGCAGCTATCAGTTAACTTTGACATCAACTTCAAAAAGATTACCGTTAAGTTCCAAAATGGTTTAGAATAAAGGCTAGTTTTTTAAACAACATGTTAAATTAAGATCTTTTCAAACCATCAGTCAACATAGTACTAATTTACTCACCTGATTAATAGCATTGCGATTTTAATGTAGAAGTATAGATTTGTATTGTTTGCTCACTCCCGCCATGCGCGAGCTTTGGATATGTACACTGACTCGTGCGCAAATTGGATCTGACCGATCAACTACCCAGCGTTGCAAGTCGTGTTTTACTCTGTCGGAACTGTAATTAAAACCAAATTATACATCATCATGGATTCACAGACGAAGAGAGTGGAAAGTATTTCTGCACGAGTGGATGCTGCTGAGTCCTCCACCGGTAGGACAGTATTTTGCATGTTTTTATTAAATATCTGGGTTTCTAAAGATGCGCGTGGAGTTCGTGTGGATGGGTATTATGGTGCTACCTCGAAGTTCTTTGCATGGATACGTTTGTATATTGTTTTATTCCGTATTCTGTGTACTTTTGCCTTCTTTGAAATTAGGAATGAAATGTGAATAGCACAGTATTTGATTTCATGCCAAGTCAATTTGTATTAGCCCCTTGTCAATTTCAACACCTGTTTTATTGGTTGGAGAAAAACACTTGAGTGAGGATTTTTTCAATTGCAGCAAATAGTGTTTGTTGGTCTTTCCGTTGTGTTTTAATATAACCTCTATTGATTTGAAATACTAAACCGAAAATATAACTATACTTACTGGGATGTCTAGTTTGGTTTGAATATTGAGCGTCTCCTAATTACATGAAAGCCTCAATCAGATTTAACAGTGAAATATTAACGCTAAGAAGACAGTTGACTCCATATTTGGACAGAGATTTTGAAAGACTAGACTGTTTAATATTACTATGAATATAACCATGATTTGCTTTAGGCTACAGTACATTAATCCACCACTTTGTAGACTGCTGTATGTTAAGGAATATGTTTTCTCAATTTTCTCTCTTTGAAAACTTGAAAGTTCAATCAACATTGTTGCTCCTGCTCAGTTCCATTACTATGCAAGTACAACTCAATTGATCAAGTACAATGCAAAAACACAATCTACAAAAAAGCCTTTCCAGATACTGAATCCCTACAACTGTCCATTACTTTCCAGGGCCAGGAGAGAGCTCCAGGAGAGATAAGTCATTAAAGAACACAGACAATGCAGTTCGGTCTAAAAGTAAGCAAGTGACCATAGGTTACAGAACACCTGCACCCCTACCCAGGCTTCTTCTCCAATCAGAGAACTTGGCTGCATTCCAAATGGATTATCACTCTGTAATGGTTGATGATGTTTCCCTCAGGCAGCTCATCATTTCTCCCACAAAGCAGTTCAACAGCAGTTAACAGAATTATCCTAACACAGGTCAATGTTTGTTTTTCACTGTTTGCTTACTTGATTTGGTGCTCATTATGCCGGCACACCTGCCGTTTGAATCAAAGGGTCTTAATGAATCCAACTGTGAATGGATGTAACTGCTCGCTAATCACAACTTTCTCTAAAGTGGTCTGTAGAGGTTTCTCATATCTACTTTTCCTGATGTTGTAGAGTGTTGCTCATTTAAACATGTTGGCTAAATATTTGTTGTATGATCTGTTGGGTATAAGCAGGCTTTTGCTTCAGATCTGATCTAATCAATCTTTTTTGCGAACGTCTGAATTTGGTGTTAGAGCAGTGTTGAAAACAGAACTTGTGGTGTCTTTCTAGATGCGACGCAAGGTTCCTACCTCCAGTTCATGTGATGTGCTCATGTAATAGTATGTGTCACTATCTTCTAGAGTTGATCATTTTACTGCTTCTGAAAATGTATGTCTGGTAAGACAGTCGCCCTTTCAGTTGTTGATCAGTGTTGGCAATCGCAGGTCAAGCTTTTCAAATCACAGTGCTCGTCATTGGTTGATTCTACCGGGACCAGCGCTTCACTTTTCTTGGAATTACATTTTCCGTTCTGGAAAAAGCTGCTCTCAACAACCATGCTCGAGTACTGTTGGGACTATGATGACTGGCATCACTGCCTCGTTCATCCCTTTGTAGAATATCACTGCACTTTTACAGTGGGGTAAGAAAAAGATGTAAGATGTCGGCTGTTATTTTTTGCTGATGTTTTCGCTGTGCTGTCATTTGACAGCTATACAGGTACTACAATGAGCCGTTTGTAGGTACAGTTGTTTTTCATGACCAGCTGTCAGTTGACAGGTCAAATGGCTACCCCCCCAAATGAGTTGAATGAAAAGGGGGCCTTTGCTGTTCTGGTTTACTAGATGTAAGTCCAACATAAACTATTTCGCATCAACCTGCAAGTGTTATGGTTGTGCAGTTGGAGTCTTTCCTCACTTTCCTCAGTTGGTCTTAGAAGAAACGTGATTTGGCAAACTGCTGCACTGATTACTCGTTAGGTCTAAGTGCGTTTGTGTAAGTAGTCACACCTCTGGGTTTAACATAACGTCAAATGTAGCAGAACCTGAAAACCGTAAAGATTTAGGTAAATTGTGTGGTTATTGTACCTCTCTGATGAGAACGACAGGATAGTCTAGTACAGTGTTTCTCAAATCTGCTCCTGGACGCCCCCCTGCCCTGCATGTTTTAGATCTCTCCCAGCCCTAACATACCTGATGTAGCTCATGAAGGACTTGATAATGAGCTGATCATTTGAATCAGGTGTGACCGAGCAGGGAGAGATCTAAAACATGCAGGGCAGGGGGGGCTCCATGGAGCAGGGTTGAGAAACACTGGTCTGGTTTGAGTACCACTGGTCTAGTAGTGAGATCATCTGAAGAATCTGTCAACCGGGTCCCTAGCAGCTCAGTAAACCCTAATTCCAAGGATACTGAAAATGAGAATGTTTTCTGTCATGCATAAAATGAGGTAAAGGGTAAATTCTTTGTAATGTCTTGTCTGGACAGAAAAAAGTATGGTTTAGTTTCTTTCAAAAGGAAAACCAGGCATCTGATATGGATTCTTGCTATCTAGTGTTGTATAAATACTTTGAGTTCTAATGAATTAAAGGAAAATGAACATCATGTTGACATCTGTTACAGTTGCATACAATTAGACAACAGAGGCTATTGTCCTTTTAGGCCAATTGATGCAGCAAGTGAGCTTTACATGAAGTCTGAAGCATAGGGTTGCACATATGCATCATATTGTTTTAGAAATAGGTTTGTAAAAACAGAAACATGTCTGCCATTTTAGTAATTCAAACCATACTGTCAGCAATTTTAAAAAATAAGTTAATAAAATGTTAATTGAGTTAGCCTCTTACATGAGGCTTGGCATAATTATGTTAAATAAATGTTTCAAAGGGGTGGAACAGCAGTTAAAATCAGCGAAGACCTGCAAAATGCCAACCTAATCAAATGCCTTGCTTGAACAGACCTCCAAAAGGTGCTCATTAGAACTGCATCATTGTGTGAGGATGGGCAGGAAATCGGCAATTCAAACTCCATGAGAATGTGTTGATGTATGCATTTGTGCTGAACCTTGCCTTTCCGTCAAGAATGAACAAAAGCCTTTTCGAGGTGCATTGTCCTTAGTGCTACCTGACTTCAAACTAGCTTTAGCGGATATGACAAGACCTGGAACACTGGCTGATGGATTTTTTTTAAGCGATATATAGCAGCTGTCGTAGTCTTTCACTATTTAAATATAAAAATGGTAAATTGTGTTTAAAAAAATCTCTCCCTTAAAAGGTGTAGGTTTCTTGGAATGTGACATCCGATAGAAATGTTAACATTGGGAGCCAACACTGGATTCAAACAATTTTCTAAATACAATCGTTTCCCGGCCTCCAAAGGGGTGTGACACAATTTCGAAAAACACAGGTTTTTCTTTGCAAAACTAGCTGTGCTAACCCCCTTGCTCCCCTCCCCAATTTTGTGATATTAAACCTGTCTTGTGTCAGCAATTCCCAGCGACTTGACTACAACGTTGTGGGTAGCTTCTGCAGGCACCTGTGCGCTGTGTGGAGAGAGATGATTCAAGTGATGCTGGGAGCTTTTGGCTCACGCTCATGTTGCTCACACTGTAACTATAGTAACGTGTCACTTTCGTCTTGCATTGTATATTTTGTTATCGGTGTGGTGTATTTAAACCCATTTTTTCATCCAAATTGTTTAAAAGAAAATCCAAACTGTCATGTACGTACATGGAAAATCCACAAACAAAATAGAAAACTGTTGACACTTCAGATGAGCCACTTCAGATGAGCCAATCTCTTAAAGAAATCTGAAGTGCTTTCTTTTACATTGTTGACAAGTGAGCACTTTTAAACAATGGCTGTCAAGTCTGTTCGCATTGTTTTAGCATTGGGATGCTTTGTTTCTTTTCTTTTTTTTTGTGAGGTGGGCAGTGATGGATAAATGAATGTAACCTGAAATAGAATTTCTTATGTTGAATATTTTGCGGTAGGCATGTTGGTTATGTTGAGAATCAGAATGGCTCAGAGGACGTGTCAGATACCTTGTAAAGACTGAACTCTTGTGGAACCCTCCTTGTGGGAATGCCGTCCAACTCTGTTGTGGAACCCTCCTTGTGGGAATGCCATTCAACTCTGTTGTGGAACACTCTTTGTGGGAATGCCATCCAACTCTGTTGTGGAACCCTCCTTGTGGGAATGCCATCCAACTCTGTTGTGGAACCCTCCTTGTGGGAATGCCATCCAACTCTGTTGTGGAACCCTCCTTGTGGGAATGCCGTCCCACTCTGTTGTGGAACCCTCCTTGTGGGAATGCCGTCCCACTCTGTTGTGGAACCCTCCTTGTGGGAATGCCATCCAACTCTGTTGTGGAACCCTCCTTGTGGGAATGCCGTCCCACTCTGTTGTGGAACCCTCCTTGTGGGAATGCCGTCCAACTCTGTTGGAGAGGTGAACTCTGTTGTGGAACCCTCCTTGTGGGAATGCCGTCCAACTCTGTTGTCATTAGCACTCGCCAAAATGTATTATTCATCTGTCAACATGGTGAACGTCGGACGGCACAAATGAAATGTCTATAAAAACAGCACCTGAAAGCACACGTCTGCACTATTTGGACAAGTGAAGACGTTTAAATAAAGAGGAGCTGTGATGAACCTCCCAGAGCACCATATGTATTTTGCCCCCATGCCCAGCGAGGAATGGAGAATTGTTTTACCACTCAAACCTTCTCCGAGGATAATACTTGGAGAATTGCGGAAGTTGGGAGTCTTAGGGTCGTTAGGTGACTACGTCTACTGATATATATATAAAAAGACAAGACATTATTCATGAAGGAATGCAAAACAATAGCAACCATTTGTGTGTCCAAAGACATCTGAGTATTTGATCCTCATGGATGATTTTTCACCATTTCTTTTGAGGGGAATCAGAATGTGCTGGATTCTGTATTTTTCTTTTTTGCTATCCAAGATGGGTACCAAAATATAGAGATCACAGAATCTCGTTTTCATTGTTTTGAACAGCCCTACAATTTGCTGTCTTCGGGTTGTACAGCGATTTACAACTCTCACAGGGAAACAGAAATGAGTTAACTACATGAATAAAGGTGCCTTGATTAGAAATAAGTCTGCATACCATTTATGAGCGGATGCATCTCAAAACAACCACCACAGTGCAGTCCGCTTAACATAACAATTCCGGTTTGTAATGTAAGGATGTTTGTTTTAAACTTTCTTATCTTAGTTAAATTGCATCCTGAATCCTCCTTTCAATTGGTATTAATACATAACTCTGATTTTGGGGATCACATCCTGCTCTACCTTTTTTAGTAAAAAAATCATGTTAAACAACCTACCATCGCTGAGGTCTGGGCTGTGGTACCATAAAACACTATTATGAAATTGAAAAAAGCTTAAAAACCGTCACTGCTTCAGCTAGTAACCAGAGTCAGAAAACCACAATTGCCACACAGCAAGGTTTTTATCACATTAGAAAACAGCCCTCGGAAAATGGAGGATTATTTGCAGAGAACTTCCCCATTCGTCTCCCGGACGCTCTCCACCAGGTTCTGTTTGCTTTGGAGCCAGTTTTTGTTTTTCCCGTTGAGATGCCGGGGTGGGAGCATCTGTTGGGATTGCCATGAGCCTTCAGACTAGGGCCAGAGAGGGGGGGGGGTGATCAAGATACGAGGCAGAGCGCGAGAGCAAAGAAGGAGAGCGGGAGAGCGGGAGATCGAGGGAAGCAGATGGGAGGAGAGAGCGAGTGGAAGAGCAAGGAAGTTGTGGAGTCCGTGTACGGTGATGGCAGAACTGAACAGAAGGAGTTTGTTTATGATCGCTGGGGGCCAGAAGGAGAATGGACTGTCCATGCTCAGATATTCAATCCCTAGGCTTGTTTACACCACGTATTTCACTCCACTTGACGGGTGGGAAAAACAGACGGCGACCATGTAATGAAAGGGCCAGTCAGCTCCTTTGGTGTTCATGTTGGTATCAAAGAATGTAGTCAAGTGTGAGTATAGTCACATGGATCATCTGATATTTCTACTGTTAATACCCCCCCCCTCACGAGAAAATAATACTACATCTAAAATATAAGAAAACACTTGCAGTCTGGTTGCCCCCATGCTGACCACTGGTGTTCTTTG
Organism: Esox masquinongy; assembly: GCA_016801175.1. NCBI lineage: Eukaryota > Metazoa > Chordata > Actinopteri > Esociformes > Esocidae > Esox > Esox masquinongy. The sequence continues at coordinate 81,002 of JACXGI010001181.1, read as the reverse complement.
ACTAGAGTAGGTGAAGTTTAGCTTTGAGGAAACAAACTTTCTAATGTTCATTCCTGGCCCAGGACCCCCCCCCCCCAAATAGAACTGTTAAGGCTTCCTGACCAGATGCATGAAACTGGA
>JACXGI010001181.1:5204-80782 GCA_016801175.1 Esox masquinongy | reverse complement strand
AATTTGTTTGATCTGTCCCAGAGCTAGCATTGCTGATTGTCAGCTAATCATCGAGCCCTTGATTACTGAATCGCATGTTCTTGTTCTGGCCTATAACAAAATTGTGAAACATCTGGGGTTCCGTGACAGTTGCATACCTTCTCTGTAACTACAAAACTGATTTCAGATCAGTCTGAAATGATGTCAATCCTCTTCCTTTTGCTTTTTGAGGGCAATGACTCCTACCATACATTCTCAGGATTTTTACTCGCATTCCAGTGAAGCTCCCCATAAAATCAGTGTGCCAACTCTGTCATTTTCCTTATTCAAAAATAAGCAACCCATCAAGGGGTAATTATTTCCTTTTGCCTGTTCATAGTATTCTCATAGTGTCTCTGTTTAGCGATTGTGAAGGAATCCGTAATACTGTATTTAGTATGGATTTAGTATGCTCTCTGATACACTGATGAGGAAACACCTGGCTGTGAGGGCGCCATACCTGGGTGTTCTGGGTAATGTGGGGGGGGGGTTGTGTGAAGAAAAAAAGATGGTGTTCTCTTTTGTCATTTATTACTCATCTGAGATTGACTTGGATTGCATTTATGTCCCCAGAAAGCAAATGGTACAACAGTGCGGTAATGGTATGCAACGCTGACATCTAGTGACAGTGCAGCGGAACTGTAGCATGTCAGCCGACGAGCAGCACAGGATGACATTTCTTTGGCATAATTTTCTTGTTTCCATTTCCTCTATCACCACAGATCCATTTCAGGACTGGCTGGGTTTCTGCCATGCTGGTTTGACCTTTTATTCCCTGATAGATTAGTGTTTGTAATTAAAGGCTTTATGGGAAAAGGAAGCTATTTACAGACAAACCCAGTTTTCTATGTACTGACAGTCTGTCATGCTCTCATCAGTATGCCTGCAGTGGGCCTAATGACTAAACATTATGTTGTAATTATTCTTAGACTAAAGGGGATTCTGTCAGTTTAATGCTTTATTCAATAAACGATTAAACCTTGATCAGTATTCTATTTTAGAATAGGTTATAGGCTGCAGCAAAGATCAGCAATGTGGATTGACAAATCAGTGAAAATCCTTCTTTCTGACTCTGTTTTGAAGACAGTGAGGATTACTACAGTAGTGTATTGTGAGTTTAAACAACACCTACTGCATTCCTGTGTTTCCTCATGTACATTTGCCCCACCGGTCCATTTTGACCCCAGATAGCCTTCAGCTGGTAAGCTGAGAAACATGAACAACCAGAGTGAATGGGGTCTGACTTGTGCTCTGTTCCCATTATGACACGAACAGAGGCCTGATACACCAGGTGCCTTGTACAGTGTCATTGGGACACACTGACCAAAGAACCATTTCTTATCTGTGGATAGCAGGCACGACATGGCTGAATAATTTATGGAAACATTCCAACACGTTGACTCAGACACTACACCTCTTGAGAAAAGTGTGTGCGTGTGTGCGTGCGTGTGTGCGTGTGTGCGTGCGTGCGTGCGTGCGTGAAGTGACTTGCTCATCCTACATTGTCATGCCCCATTTAGGTGAAAAGGCCATGTGAAGAGTGAATGTACACTGGAGGCTGTAGGTCAGACCGTTGTGCCACCTCAGGGCCACACGGCTCGGTTTTGACCAGACATGGGTTGGTGAAGCGCCTTTCTTTATCGATCTGGCATTTACAAAATTAGTGATTGGACAGATGGTGGTGCTATAACAACCAATTTAACATTCAAGGTCTGGCCCACACCCATTTTAAACCTGAACTAATGAAAACTGGTCTACAACAGTGTTGCTTAACAACAATAACTTCAGACTGGTGCTAAAGCAATGTTTTTAGCTGACTTGCTAGCAAGCTATGTAGTGGTGACTATTTAGTCATTTAGCTAAATATTTGGTAGTGGGTTGTGATTAATGAGTGGGAATTCAATTGTTTCTTGGTCATCATGTTTGTTATTTTTAATTATACATTTTTCTTCATTCAGTTTCATACTGTTGTTTGCATTGGCCTGCTTTGATAAAGTAAAGGTATTCCCTGGTCTGTTTTAGTGGCCCGTTGTGTGCTGGACAAATGAGTCAAAGGTGAAGTTCGTTAGCTGCGATGCGGGATGCCGTATTTTATACGAATGAAACACTGGTTTCAGCAGTAGAACCTCAAACCGATTGTAAAGCATGGATGTGGCATTATGGTTTGGGGGCTGATTTGCTGTCTTTGAGTCAGCCATGAATTCCGTATTGTGTCAGAGTTGAGGAGAATTCAGTAATATATATATTACTGAATATATATATATATATATATATAATACACACACACACACGGATCAGCCATAACATAATGACCACTGACAGGTGAAGTGAATAACACTGATAATCTCGTTATCATGGCACCTGTCAGTGGGTGGGATATATTAGGCAGCAAGTGAACATTCTGTCCTCAAAGTTGAATGGTGAGAAGCAGGAAAAATGGGCAAGCGAATGGGTCTGAGCGACTTTGACAAGGGCCATATTGTGATGGCTAGACGACTGGGTCAGAGCATCTCCAAAACAGCAGCACTTGTGGGGTGTTCCCGGTCTGCAGTGGTCAGTACCTATCAAAAGTGGTCCAAGGAATGAAAAGCGGTGAACCAGCGACAGGGTCATGGGCGGCCAAGGCTCATTGATGCATGTGGGGAGTGAAGGCTGGCCCATGTGGTCCGATCCAACAGATGAGCTACTGTAGCTCAAATTACTGAAAAAGTAAATAGGCATGCCCAAAGTCAGATTTACTGGGCTAGTCAAGGACGCACCTATTTAAAAGGGCCCGCTCCCTGATGGGTTGTACCCAGACTTAGTCTGCTTTTAATTTGGGTGTGTTTTTAATAATTTGAAATTTGTAGAGCTGGTTGTGTACGTTTATCAGAATCCTCTGAGCGCTGCTGTGACGTTGTCCACAAAACAGGAAGAATAGGAACGGTGCGTAATTTCTGCAAACCCAATTGTGAGTATTACATTTGGTCAGTAGAGGGGGCAAGAATACAACATGTATATTCTTTGCCAGAGTGAAATGTAGCAGTGTTTTTTTTTTGTCCTGTATGCAATACCATTTGAATAGCGTGGATATCTCCTGTTAATAGTGCTCCGAGAACATAGCAATGAGGTTCTCTGCAGATCCTGGTAGAACACGTGAACAATCCACCTATAAATATTATGATTTAGGTGCCTAAGCTTGAATAATGTTTTAGGTACTGTCTGAAAAGGGAGGGTTTCAAAAAGTGTCAAGAGACTCTTATCTTAACCTCCAAGATAAGCTGGTTCCACTACTGAGGTGTCAGGACAGAAGAGTTTTGACTGCATGGATCGGGAACTGCTTACATAAAGAGCCCAGGGGTGGCCTATTATTGTGGAAATTTACTGAGCTGATGTATTGATTAATTATACCATTGTATAGGAGAGTGAAAAATCACTTGCTACCTGCTGTGTTGATAGTAGATGTATTTAGACAGTAGGAAAATGCAAGATGTGCTAATACAGAGCTAAACTAATCAAAGGAACAAGCCTAGGCTGTTTGACAATCAGATTAACGTGTGTTGCTCAAAGGTCAGTTATTTTGTGAGATGTTGCAGGCTCACTGATTTTGAGTTAGTGTCTTTCTATCTCTATTTGCATATATAATAAGTTATTTTGTTAAAGAGTAATTTGATCTGTCTTACCTGCCTTAATAAGTTCTGCTAGATTTCTATCACGCTATTTAGACAACAGTTTTCCTGAACACATTTTCATTTTTAATAACATTTCCATAAAATGTAAATACAATTTTTGGTTCACACTAACAATGAGCTACGCACGCTGTGCCGTAAGGTGAAACAAATATGCACGCAGTGATTTGGCCAGACCACTGACCTGGAAGTCCTATTACCTCACTGACAATGTTGTTTAATTTACTTGGCTCTCTCCAAGGAAGTGCTGTTGCTGGTGATAGAATTGTTTTGGTGCCAATATGAGATATTTGTTAGCTTCTTTACTATTTTTTTTTTGTTTATTCTATTCATGGCCCTGGAAGGACTGACAGAGCCAGGCTTCATATGTCACCACTCATTCCAGTCCAACAAACACTGAACACAATGTCATCTTGAGACCTCAGTGGCCACTTGCACAATGAAGATTACTGGTTTGGCTGTTAAATCTTAAAAAAAACACTCTTGATGCTTTGCTTGGGCTAATCAATGTATGCACTAATCCAATTCAACTTCTTTATGTAAGGATGCTTTTCTACTTGCAGGCAAAGCTGTGGAAAGCAATGGTGACTCCTATCTTATACAGCAATTACAGAATCAGGGTCTTGTCCTCGATTTTCCCCAGGTAGCCAGACAAGCACCCTGAAACATTTTTCACTTGTAGTGAAAAATGACTTCTTTTGGGTGCTCATTCAGTCTGAGCCCTTGTTGTTGAGTTGATTGCAAATGTAGTAGCTAAGCGAACAGTGAAGATCTGCAACCAGCACTGAATGACACTGCAAAAAGACTTTTAAGCACTTCAGTTTGTCGGTGGAAATATTAATGGACTCGCCAAGTAAACACAGGACAGAACAGGAGAGATTCTCATTCATTACCTGATGTACACCGTTTCCCATGTGAATGAGCGACAGCTACTCGTTGGTTTAAAAACATGTTTTCTTCCAAACCACTTTGTTAAGAGCGGGAGGCCTTGGTGGAATCCAGGTGCACGTCAGATAAGCCCACGATGGATTGATGGATTAAAGGGAGACCTGCAGCAGCATTGTTACTGTTTAAAGGAAGGGGAGGGAGAGTAATTGCCCAGAAAGTGCCAAAGTGTCCTTTGCTGTCTTGTTTATTTAATCTTCTGTTGGGTGTTTCACGTACAAACCATGTCTAAAAATCGCTTTTAAGATCAGTTGCGTCACTAACATGCGTGCGATATTGCATTTACTGATGGCTGGACTCCATTTTGAGACCATTTGATTAATTGCTTTAATTAAAACTATATTTCACTTAAATTGCAAAATGACATTTTGTCTTATCAGTCTATGGATGAGGTTTGGAAAGCAATGTTTTGGTTTTTCTTTTACTGCCACTCTGTCCAAATAGTTTAGCCTTTGTGGCACATTTTTGCACAAAATTATGTCACATTCGGGTACCATTTTTTAAAAATTAGTTTTGTTTGGTTTTTTTGCATCATATTCCAATCATCCGAAAGTATCTTCAATCTGCTTTGGATCTTAATATCTTTTGTAAATTTAAACATGATGCGTGAAATATTAATATATTGGAGTATTGTCAACACTTACTGTATATTCATTGAGTTTTCAATAACTTTGCCCCTCTACTAATGACGGTAAAGTAAAAAAGGTACACTCAGTTGCTTGCTATCACTTCAAGGAAATGTAGTGTTTTGGTAATTAGCAAAGTTCTGTCCTGCTATAGCTATACCATTAACATAATTGTTTTTAATGGCAGCATGAAAGGCCTCTATTGGAGTTGATGCAATTAACATTCTGCTGCATATTACACAGTGGAATCAACAGTCATTATGTGTACCCAGTATTATTTTCCATTCCAACTTGCAGAACTGGTTGTTTTTTCCATCCTTGGCTGGAACATGCTTTGTGTGAGGATTTAGCTGAAAAACCTATATATTTTCTAAAATATTGTTACATTTGTTCAAGTTGAAGCTGGGAAATTAGTAGTTATGAAGTTGTAAATCCCGGTTGGAAGCATTCCTATTCTTTAAATTTGTTGAAATGCGTTGATTTGCAAATGGGCAATGAGCTGTGTAAACAATGAACAGTTATTCAAACCAATTATGATTTTAAAAAAATGGATAGATTTTTTCTGTTTTGTTGCATTTCATGTGTGAATAGTTGAAATCCGAGGTCACCATACTGGAAAAGTCAGGAAGTTTAGTTGGAAAGTCGTTCACATGGAATTTTTCCGTTTGTGTCTGTTTGTAAATACATAAAGATACATAGATTTACAATAAAGACGGACACCTACAGACTTCCTTATTTTTAAACAAACTTAACAGGTCGTTATGTGAAATTCAGTTACTGTTCCTTGATTTTTAGTAGGCAGGATAATTGCATTCTTTCACAAAGTTAAAAAGGTTTCCTCATATTGATAGTTGGCATGCACAATAAATTGTAAAAAATTTTTTTTCACAAATTAAACACATTTTGACATCATGACCAGCAATGTAGACTACTCCTCTGAGAAGCACATCTGTGAGGGGCCGGTGGAAGTATAGTGAGATATGTTGTGAATATAGGTAAGGTACAGTATAGTTGGTTTGATGTTCCTAAAACTGTTCAACTATACATGGATATGTCAAAATGTTTCCATTATATTATGATATTTCTGTATGTTTTAGAATCCTTTTATTGTGTATTGGGCTTATACAATTCCGGGTGGAAGATCGATAGCTTTCTGAGAAGGGGAAACACCAGTACATTAATCAAACGTTTGCCCTTTGGCTATATTTATGAATTTAGTCACAGTGAAAGAGTAAAATAGTGCTGTCAGCTTAAGAGATTAAAATGCATCTCTGCAATCTCCAAATGAATTATCAATCAGCTGTTACTGTATGCCGGCCATCTTGGAAATAGATACATATTTCTCTCTATAGACTGTGGAGCTAACCTACTTCATCCTAATATTTGTATTCCGGTGGTCTGGCTGTGCTAAAAATAGACACAGTGATTCATACTGGATACGGCGAAACCTTTTTATGCATCTGTGTCACTTTTTAACACACCTGTCATGGAACCAGTATGTTGCCCAGTGTCAAACGGCATGCAAGCGCGTGATATGAGTATCTTGCTGCAGCTGAGCGAATGACTCCAGTAACAGGAAAAAGTTTACTATACATTTGACTTTGGAGTTACTTTCATAAGTGTGTAATTGCATGTTGTTTCTAATGATTTGCCATTTTTTACTTTTAGTTCGGTATAACTAAAACTACAAATTCATTTGTTTACATATTACATCTATGTGTTTAAACCAGGAAGCCTGTTAGGGTTCCCCTAAAACGGTAAATGTATTGGCATCCTAGAAAATCAGGAAGCAGTGACTGTGTACTGTTTCGATTCATTCCCAAAAATTATGGCTGCACTACATTTCATTAAAGTGCGCTACTTTCATAAGTGCACTACTTTTCATTAAAGTGCACTACACTCGTAAGTTTTCTTGCATTATTGCCAGTGTGCCTTACATCATTTTTCTCCCATTACATCTATTGAACTCTGTTGCTCCCAGTGGCGTCATAGTGACATCCTTGAGCAGACCTGATTGTTTTACATGTCTTATGCAATCCAGTGTAATTATTTGGAAATGCGTATATTGTTTTATAATATCATCATTAAAAAACAAACGTTCTCTGTTTTGTATAAATCTCTGTTATAGCAATATTGTACAATATGTACGACTTGGGTACTGTAGCTTTAAATCAGCTAACTTCCTTTAATCAGTCTCATGCATGGCATCCCTTAAAGAAGAGCTCCACATTTTTTACTAGGCCTCATATAAAGATAACTTTTTTGTACGTTTTTTTGTATGTTTTCCATATGCGCATGTCTGTCGGACTGCCTGGCTAAACCAAACGGGAACCCTAAATTTATTGCCAAGGAGCTCCACTCCAATAGATCTTGGGTTACCTACCTCTATTGCATGAGGGAAGGCTCATCAGGCAACCTTAGAGAAGCTGAATCCAAAACCGACTTTTTGACACGTGTAGACTTTTTTTTTCTACATTATTACAACTTTTTTTGATGTACTTTATTTCAAGGCCCTATGTTTGTAGATGTGACGACAATGTGTTTAATGCCCCTGCTATTGTGATGCAGGCAATTGACAAGTTGAGTGTATTGTCTTTGGGCTCGTTTACATTATGCAACGTTTTTCAGGACACATCGACGACTGGAGATGCTAGATTCATTTGCTGTGTTAACTTGCAGAAATCAATGGCTTGGGACCCCACCTTCCGAAGTAGTGTGCGCCACATTTTCGATAGAGCCTCCCTGGAGATTTTGACGCAAAACTTAAAATGAAATAATAGAAGAAGGCTTACAGTACCAGCTGGTCGGGATGAGGCTGAAGGGAACCAACTGCTGCAACATCATTAAACCTAATCTCAATCAAGATTGAAATGTTGTGGCAACTACAACTGGTGTAAGTAATTGGTCTTAGGCATGTCTTAGGCTGCTGATCCTGTCTAAACATTGACTACATTGGTGGTTGGCAAAGTCACAAATGTTTCAGCATGCACTTTGGCTCATTTGCTGGCCATGTCCCCTGACACACCCACCGACTTTGATCAAGGAAAAAACCTGTTTGTATTAATAGGTTGCAATCAGAGATTTAAATGTTGCTTAACGGACATTTGACAACATGGCAAATCGCTAATGGATGGTGTGACCCTAAACTAGACATTGCTAATGTGGTCCCAGGGGAACTTTTCATATTTTTAGCTCTACGTTTATTTATTTTTTAACTTCAGAACTAGTGATTGAGCAGATAGGGGAATTACATTTACTAGATACTTTTACACTCTCTCTCTTTGTGTATCACTCACTCACCCAGTCTTTATCTTATGCGCTCCCTCTCTATCTCTGGGGAGACTATCAACGCTGTCAATTAAAATAATTCTCAGGTACCTTGGCCATGTGGTTCTCTGTGCAGAGCCCCCCCCCCCCTCCGACAAAGTTATTATGGACTCAAAGTAAAATTTTCTGTGTATGATAACGAAGGCCCCTTCGGAGGACGGCATCAAAGAAACCGGTCTGGATGCTTATCAGACCTTCTGTGCCATGACCTTGTCCATGACATTCTTTTTTAATGGCATTGTTAGGTTTTCACATGTGCGCCCCCTGACTAAGTTGGGAATTCTTCACCCACACTGCTACACATTCAGGTCAACCTTTGTGTAGAGGACTAGAAATTAGACGCATCTCATTTATAAGAAGACTTGAAGACAAAACTATTAGGGATCCCTATGGAGCAAAATCTTTCCTGGCTCTCTTTGTGTATGTTAAGTCTTCGTGGCGACTCTGGAGGGTAAATTAGATAGAATATAGGACAGAGATTTACACCAGTCCTCTACAGTGTTTATCTAAACAATTGAGGTCATGGAAAAAAACGAAATCTCCTCGTCTTCCCAACAGTCCTTTTATTGTTTTGTGGTATATGCGCTGTTATGACAGAACTCTTATCGAACACTAACAATTTACATGCCAAAATATAATTAAAAAAAAAAGTGCTTAGGGTGTTTGCTTGAACTTTGAAATTGAAATAACCTACCTTTTTAAAAGGCGTAGGGCACACTCTGAAGATAAAATGCAAGCTTTGAGGCATGTAGCAAAAAGTAAAACATGAATCAAACCTTAAACGTTTATTGTATCAGCAAATCACTTGAACTCTGTTATAAACAGAGTTCTGAATTGATAACATCCAGAATGTTATAAATACTACCAGAACCCTATTTGTCAAACAATGCCAAACAGACATGAGTAATGTGGCTGTGCACATGAGGTTCAGCGATGTTTCCAGGAACCCCTGGTCAAGGGAATAGTACTGTTGTAAAGGAGTGCTTTAGTTTGCTAATACCCCAAATTATTAATTCTTGCCAGCTTTAGTGCTTACTGGCAATCCACTTTCACTGATACATTTGAAACACAATGAGTTCACATTCACAGTAATTGCATTGCTAATAATCATTATGCTCTGGGCTACTGTGCCTCGGTGGTGGTGGTTATAATTTGTCAGTGTCATGGCAGTGTATGTGTAAATGTATTAATTCGGTTTCACATGCGAACTGTCATACTGTACGGTAGGCATATGAATACGTGTACCGTTACAGCCCTAATTGTTCCTAAAACGGGCAAAGATGTTTAGTGTTTCCTAAAACACAACAGTCTCACACAAACACATTTCGACAGTAGCAGAACAGTTTGAAAGAATGGTTTCTTGGCTACAACACACTCTCCATCTTAAAATAATTCCATATAAAGGGCAAAGACAAGTGGTAATTATTAAACTAGCCTCATGTATTCAGCCTTACCCACGTCAGTCTCTTAGCTGTTCAGTAATTTATGGTGTAGCTCAGCATCCCACCATAATGGAAAAGGACTGTCGTGATAGAGTATATAGCTCTGTAATATCATCACCTGCTTCTGATTTATTCCTCTATTGTAGTATATTCTCTCAGTGTACCGGAAAATAATTTCACCCTATTTCAGGGTTAGTTTTTTTGGCACTAGATGTGCAGAAACCAAAAGTGACCTTACTAAAAATGATCCAGAGGAAGGTCTCTGTAGTCCAGACCCAGATTTAGGATAGTCCTTTAAAGAACGTTGGAAAATCTCAAGTGCATATTCCTTGTGTCCTGTCTCCTAGTCTCCCTCTTAAAAATGATTTGAAAAATATAGAGACTTCTGGATCGGAGAGAGGATGTGAGGAATATGCAATTAAAATATTTTGAATATATTAAACGGTTTATTACCAACAAAGGGAAATGGGTTTTTGCGTGTATGTCCGTGGTGTAAATTGGCCCAGCATATCCACCACTGTGGTACTACTCAACTTGTCTACTTCTTTGCCAGTACATAGTGAGGTGGATGGTATACATCTGCTGAGGTCCTCATATTTAAAGTGTTTTCTCCCCCGATGGATGGGAAGTGAAAGAGACAGGCCTTTGGACTGCATGGAAATAAATTGTTTTTCCTGAGGCTAAATGAGCTTAGAGCTCTCACTCAATCAGCGAGCGCGATAGATATGGGGGATGGTCATCATTATTTCCCCAGCCCTGAGGTCTACATTACTCTCCATTTCTCTATCGCTCTCTGTCCTCCCCATCTGTGTCGCCTACTCCCGGAACCTCCATGTCTGCTCCCTGACTAATTTGTCAGTTGGCCCCAGGAGACTAGAAGATAATCGTTGCCATCAGTGACATCTTTATACAGACCCCGTCTCTGAGGCCTTACGGGATATTTATTCTCCCCTCTGAAGTCTCCTACACTACCAAAACGAGACGTAGAAGAGATTAATTCATTAATATGGAAAGTCTAGAAGATGTTCTTGAAATGTTTGGGTTTCCCTTTGTTCTTTTGTCCCGTTGACACTTTTTGGCTGCATCTACACTTCCTGTCTTTGGCTCCTCTGTTTGTCCCTAAATATAAGCTGGCAGTCTGACTGCTCGGTGGACGGTGACTAAAGCCGGTTTTGGCCTTAGGAGTGGCCTGCTGCAGCTCAGCACCGATCTGATTCGATGTCACTCTTTTCCCTTAAGAAGGCAGTGGTTCAGATGAGTGTCTCTCCTGATGATGGTTATGATGATTGCAATGGCTCTGAAGCATAGTTGTTCACAATATGAGATGCATTAGGACTTCATTTAGTGGTCCTTGAAGGTTTTCTACTGTCAGGCATGAGTCATTCTAGATTCTACCAGCACTGTCTCACTGTAGTCATCTGTGAGCAAATGGGAACAATATATTGTCATACATTGGTGTGCTGCTTTTGACACTGGCACTGCTGAAAGTAGCTTTTTACCTTGCCGTTATAGGAGCCTCCCCTATAAATCTCCTCATTAATAAACATTGGAACGCTTCCTTAAGTGTGCGTTATTAGGCTGCAGGCACCACACTCTTTTAGTGAAATCCTGCAGATCTTTAACGCGTGTGTATTGCACCGCTTTATGATGTCCTGCCTTCTGTGAAATCACTGCATTTGAACATAAGTCTCCCTTTAATATACTGGACCAGGCGATCTTGCTGTGATCGGTGAGCTGAATGTGAGTAGGGAGGGAAAGCGAAGTCTCTGATACACAAGTTGAAGACCCCCATAAAACACTGTTCTGGAAAAACAACAGAAATTAACTCTGACAAGTTAATGGACATCGACAGACAGACTTACAACCCTATGAAGAAAAGCAGAGGCAGCTGTTACCAAGAGAAAATGAACAGTTGAAGGGGAGAGCAGGACAAAGTCTTTGTCAGTAGCACACCCTGGAATAATCCCAATAGTTGTCCCGTCTGCTTTCATTCTGGGGCCTGACAATGTTTACAGAGGTACATTTTTTCCGAAGAGGATGGTCATCCTGAGCATTTTCATAGCAGTAGGCTTCTGCCTTTTTATTGGAAAACGTATTCCTGTGGCAGAATAACTGACGCTGTTAGAGATAAAAACACTGACAGGATGTCCTAAGACTAACGATACACAGTTCTCTATACAATTATTGGCATTCTTGGTAAAGAAAAGGTTGATTAAACATGGTAGAACCTCTTCTGATCATCTTTTCCAAGGGCGCCAAATATTCTGGAGGATGATTTATTTATTTCCAATGAGAAGGATTGCATTGATTGACGGAGTTTCGGTGCCGTGCTTTTATTTAGCGTTGTGTCAATACTCTGTGATGGGGAAAGAGTTAGCGAAGGGCTGGGAGACGGAGACATGCGAGTTAAGAATGACAAATAATCCAAATACCCCATGGCAGCTGCCATATTGCCAAATCCTGCACTCACCCTGAATTCAGATGAATGTCCACATGGTTTAGCATTGCCTAGTTATGGGTTGACGTGCCGACCTCCTTGAGTGGATGCTGAACTTCCCTGGATTCATATTAACCTAAGGCTGAACACCGCTTTTCCGGTCTTCAGTGACCTGGGAGCAAGAGGGCTAACATTAGCACACTGATGTCATAGCAGTTAAGCCTGCTTGGTGTATACTAACCTGGCTCGTTTCGGGAAATGGCTTGGTGCGATACATTCCTTGTATCACAGATACAATTCACAGATAGTGCAATTCTGCCTCGAGCTCGGTGTCAATTTGTTGCCTTCTGAGCTATTGCAGCTCTCCCTCTCGAGACAGTTTGATAGGCTATTCCGTTATCGCCTCAGTCTCTGGGAAAACCTTTCATTTTATTCAAGGAAGCAGGTTTCCTTTACAGATATTGCTTGGGCAAAGCATGCCTGAGGGTTGTAGCTAGTGTTGAGGTTTAAGCCACATTGAACAATCCATCACATGAAGGTGAGTGATCTGCTCAGTACTTAAAAAAAACCCATCCCTGTCAGTGAAACCAGTTTGACATAATCAACTCCTATGAGCTCATGGCCTTGTGATTTTGACATTGAGGTGGCACAATTTTGAAAGTAAGAACATCTTAAGTTTGCTTTCTGATATGTCAACGCTGGTATATAGAGTGTAGTTGTCAGCTTGACTCTAACCTTTGAGATACAATTGTTCAAAGATAAAACAACTTCTTAATGATGAGAGACACATTTCAAAGGTTAGTGTCAAGCTGGCACCACTGCATTTAGTACTTTGTGTTCTCTCACCACCTCAAACTTAAGTGCTGTGATCTTCTAGCAAGAGCCCACCAGGCTATACACAAATGTGGGTATAAGTGTCTGGTAATGAGATTATTGTTAGCCTAATAATGCAACTATAGGCTTTGACCTCTTATGATCCATCCTTGTTTTATAATGATCCTGGTAACATCACAATGATAACTGACTATAAACGAATTCAGTGTTGGCCAATGAGGCTCTTTTGGTATTTCACATAGCTTTTGGTAACACTTTTCTTGTGTCCTTTAAACAGCCTTCCCCAAGCATGCTGTAGCTGGTGGCTTATCTCACTGTACATTGATTAGTGGTCTACCCTTAATGGATTTGTATAATTTGAGCATTGAGCAGACCCGGACCTGATCATTGAACCCACTTTTCTCTGACCGGTGCTCAATCACCTCGCTAATTCCAAAATTGCTAATTCAGTTTGCTCAGCTAGGAGAATAAATGTTGCTTACCGCGGTATAAGAGTTTGTTCAACATGGGTAGCCCTTGGTACTTCAAGTCCTTCTAAGAAAAAGCATTTTTATGTATCTACTGAGATGTCAACCTGATCAGCATCTTAATGATCATAAATCAGTGTGGTCAATGTTTCTCCCATGGCTGCTAGGTGTGAAACACTTCACGGTTCGGTACGGTTTTGATACTTCAAAAAAATAAATGCCTAAAAAATATGTAATTTGTGTTTAGCTTATCCATTTGTTATAATAGTAAACATGAGTAGCTTGAATTCCCAGGAACATATGAAAACAAAGGGACAACAGAAAACTCCAGTGTCTGCCTTATAACATGAAAAAAGTATTAACTTCAACAAGAGTGCATAGTCCAGCAGCATATATCAAAATTGAGTCACATAGCAGTGCTAGCAGATAATTATTTTGTACTTGAGAGAATTTATTTTCTATTTTCCATGTGTAACAATAAATACTGTAATTTCTTGTTTATAAACTGCGGCTTATTCACAGCTTTTGAAAACATTTTCAACCACAGCGGTTAATATATGGGTTTCCACTGGCACACTTTTTCACAAATGATTGCTTGACGACATAGAGGTCTCAAACTCATGTAGTAAATATGAAACAATTAACGTTACAGAGTTTTCAAAAACATTTTATTCTTCATCAAATTAATTTTGGTTGTGCCATGATAGATGTTTAATATTAATGTACAATGTATGTACGAGTCATAATTCTCCGGGCATATGCGGTTTATGTATGGGTGTGGTTAGTACTTGTAAGCACACAAAGCTATAAAATTAATGGTGCTGTTTATACACGGTGCGGGATATAAACGGAGAATTTTGGTAGATGAGTATTCATGTTACTCATATTGCCACTCGAATAGGCTATCGACATAACCGTTAATGAACAGAGACTAAATGTTGTCGAAGTTTTATCCACCACTTGTTGGCAACTGCCGTTATAGTTTACAGGGATACCGAAATGTTCCCAGACGGCTGACCTAAATAATACTGGGGCAGCTCCTAGTTCTGGCTTGCCAATGCTTGCCGTGTTGCTCCTTTGCATTTAGCTAACTGCTAATTACTTCATAGGAAAATTGTTGTTCCCACAGTCTCTCAGCTCCATTTTTTTCTAGAGTGAAATAACTAATGGACGGAACTGCATACAGTTACGAGACGGAACAACTTTTTTTTTTACGAAAAATTACCATGTAGATATTTTCCCCATGTTAATTTATGCGCCATTGGTTTATGCAATAATATATTTTTTCAACAATATAATATATATTTTCCTAGCTATAAAATATGATTAATGTATTGTTTGGTTCGCAGTGCGTAGCGGACCATGTGCCGTGGACCCTGTACCAAACGGATCAAAACGAATACATGTACCGTTTCACCTCTAATGGCTACCACAGCAGTTATGTGGTAGCCATGCAGTTATGTGGTAGCCATGGGACCTCTGTTACCGCTCTGTTACCGCTATACAGTCACGTGCCACTGATGTTTGAAGTCAGGAATCCACAATAACGTTTTACACTGGCGCCACTGACTCTGATTTAATTTCAGCTCAACCTATAAAAATGATCTTACACATAAACAAAATCTATTAATTTGGCTAATTGCATGAAAGCCCAAGGGGTAAAGCCATTCAGACCACATACTTATTGCTGCAGAGCCTATGTTTGGCCCTGTTTGTATAACCATAGATTGAAATACTTAAACTTGGTTAATACAGTCACAAACCTTCAATTACCCACAGCTGCTTTAACACACTGACACTTCAATTACCCTTTTTAGTTTAGTGAAATAAGTCAGGATTTGAGAGAGAACACCCCTGTGAATAAACTTAATTAAACCAGTCCAACTTAGAAAAGACACTATCCTATCATTTGCTCTGTTGCACAATATAAAATGTAAAGCTTTTTTTTCCTCATTAGCCCTATATGAGTCATTTCAACTCTTCAAATGCTGTGTGTGGAATTTTGCCTTTGCAATGTCAAGTGGGATATGAGACTGGTTTTAGTTTTTGGTTATTGTCCAATGCACAGTTTCCCTCTGTGGATACATTAGTGTTTTTGTCATTTTGTTGTGAAATCATTTTCAAAGCACCCTTGGATTTTGGGGAGTTGAAATAGTCTTGAAGTACGATTCAATTTATTTCTCCAGAGGCATTAGAAATTCATCGATTGCACTTTTGATGTACTTTATTGACACCAGTCACGGTCTCCCTTTCGCAGCAAAGATTTCACATTTACTGTCACTTTGCAAATTTGGTGATATCCATCATTACATTTAGCTCTCTGAAGCTGATGACATTGTGCTGCTCAGTAAGTGTCCCTGGGCAAAGAGCCCAGACCTTCTGTGTACTATCTGAAAATAACTACATCATCCCAGAGTTTCTATTGTTTCCAGTTATTTCTCCTCATATGTTTCAAATCCTTCTGCAATTGCGATGTTTGCTCAACCATGTCTTTATGGATTTGTTACTGTAAAAAGGTTTGAAATTAGAGATGTAGTCGTGGTTAATGATAAGGTTTGTCGGTATGCTGGAACCTTTCAGATTAATTCAGGTTTGTTATGGCTATATGCTCTATGGAAAATTGGAACGTCAGATGTGTCATTGATCCTTGAGGGTGAGTTGACAGATTGAAATGCGTCATACAGATGAGACACAGGTTTTGTTGACGTGGAGCGCAATTTGAAGGAGGGAATGTCCTATATTATCAAAGAAAGAAACATGTTCTCAAGCAAATGGCTAGTCTGTGGATATATAAAAATATCGATGGATGTTATAGGTTTCCTTCAGACGTTCAAGGGTGTCAGGTTCTCATGTATATCTACTGTACCGATGGGTGGCAAATTAAAGAAAAACCAACAAAGTGTCTCAGTAAGATGTTGGGCCACCATGAGCAGATAAAACGGCTTCTTTGCTCCTTGGTTCAGATTCTGAGGAACTCTACTGGAGGGATGGAACACCACTCTTCCAAAAGATATTCCCTCATTTGGTGTTTTGATGGTGGTGGTGGGCAGTGCTGTTTTAATATGTTGTTCCAAAATCTCCCATAGGTCGGTGTTTAATTGGGTTGAGATCTGGTGACTGCGGAGACCATTCACATCGTTGTCATTCAAGGACACCATTTGGACCTGTGGATGGGGGCATTGTCATCCTGGAGGAGACCCAATAATGAACTATCTTTCAAAGTCACTTACATCCTTTCCTCTTGCCATTTTCATCCTAAATCAAGGTTAACTGGGCCTGTTTAGCTTTTTTATACATGCCACAGAGTATGATAGGATGTTTATTGCTTGATTGTATCATGCAGTATGCCTGTATAGAAGCATCTGAATTTGTTCTCCACTCATTTTTTCAGGTTTTTATTTTAATTTGTCACCTGTCAGTATATCTCTAATGTTATGATTAAACAGGTCTCTCATTGCAAAAGGGTTTTCACAAATAGGATAGTTTGTCCAAAAATCACATTTTGGTGACAGTCCCCTTAGTCCCAGTTGGTCCTTCAGTCACATAGTCATTTTTTAAAACAACCCATTATTCAGCTCTGTCTCAGTCAGTAATTAGTGTTATTAGCACCGTACAAATTCATAAATGGAAACCGTACGTACCCCTATCCAAAGCTGCATCACAAGCGGAAACGAGTCTAAAATACTCCAAACTAATACAAGTTATGTTGTTTACCTTTAAGAACATGTTGATGTTGTATTCTTCGAAACTAAAGTTTTAATTTTTGCAATATAATTCTCATTTCGAATAAACTGGTACTTTGTGTTTACCGGTCAGTTTTGTTCACAATTGTATCAATCCACGCGTTTGTTCGGAAAGAGTAATTGTATACACAGTAAATGAATGTTAATGTTCGCTGACTAGAAAGCTAGTTACTCATTTTGCCTTTGATATTCACCTTGGACAGTCACCTCGGCGATGGTGAACACGTTAATTCCCAACCCTTGCCCAGAATATCCGGAGGCAATGCGTACTTTGTGTATTATAACAGTGGTTCCCAACTACGGTCCTCAAGTACCCCCAACAGTACACATTTTCATTGTAGCCCCAGCCAAGCGCAGCTGATTCAACTTGTCAGCTAATTATCAGGCTCTCATTGAATTGAATTGGGTGTGCTTGTCCAGGGCTACAACAAAAATGTGTGTTGTTGCAGGTACTCGGGGACTGGAGTTAGGAATCACTGTATTATAACATAGCAATCAGAAGTATTACTTACAATCTGTCTTGTCTCCACTGGTTGAACTGGGTAAATTTATGGAATTGCATTCGCCTTTAGTCCTCTTCTAAGTGAACGTGGGTCACGATCCTCTGCATTAAAATGTTTCTCGTAAAAGTTGTATGTCTCGTTGGCAAAGTTGCTCCATTGATTATCCCAAAATACAACTTGGGAGAGGCAGAGGTTTTGTCCCAATTGCAGAGCGGGTAGGATTTAATTAACTCGATCCATGAGCATGCAAATGAGCAGGCAGAAGTTGACATCAATACAAACAAAGAAAATCCAGAAGTTCAAAGTTTATTTGTCAAACCCACCGAATAACACAACCTCATCCTGCACAATGACATTCTTCTGACATGGCACACGACATCTAAGTAGTAAGAATTAAGAAATACAAATAGCAAAAATATAGTAATAATACACCTAAGTGTAAACTAGCAGAAATTAAGGGGAAAAAAAAAAAGCTAGGCAAAGCAGCCTATCTTCACATAGCTTGTTGAGGTTAAAGTTCACGCTCACCTCGATGACATCACTGCCGAAGAACAGAAGCTGTGTATGGTGGCTATAGGAAATAGTTTGCTAGTGCCAGTTTGAATTCAGCCAATTGCGCCGGCTGTTTCATCAATGTACAGTTTAGAAAAATCGATGCTACCGCAAAACATTATTCAATGTAGTTTGAAGTGTTTTGGAGTGGTATTCCGCTTGCAATGCAGCTTGGCGATTGCGGTACGAAACGTTTCCATTCATGAATTTTGACGATGCTAATAATGCTAATTACAAACTGGGAGTTGAATAATGATTGTTTAAAAAAATGACACTATGGGCCTTCTGGAACATCTGTTGGTAAGGGAAATTTCATAAAAATATGAATTTAGGACAAACTATTGCTTTTAAGAATTTTCGTCTTACGAGTGTCATATTTCATCAGATATGACATGGGTTTATGGTCAAAATGGTCCCCTTAATTTTCTTCCAGATATGGAATGACCTATGTGTAATAGGATTATGATAATGAAGTGATTTCTGGCAATCCTCACTTCCTATTAGCAGGAGGAAGCCAGAGCATTGTAATGTCAAAACATG
The DNA here is from genome assembly GCA_016801175.1 of Esox masquinongy. Taxonomy (NCBI): domain Eukaryota; kingdom Metazoa; phylum Chordata; class Actinopteri; order Esociformes; family Esocidae; genus Esox; species Esox masquinongy. The sequence goes on along the minus strand of JACXGI010001181.1, from coordinate 61,680 downwards.
AACTCATGGATGTTAGCGGCCCAATAATAAATTACATCATTTGAATGAGACAATCTTCTTTATGTCTCAGATTTGCATAGGTGTGTTATACAAATTCTTTGTGATTTATGATCTTAGATGATTGGATTAATGAGTCCAATTCTTTATAAAAATATTTGTGTGAATATAGGGATATTCTGGAAAGGGAAAACCATTTTAATGGTATTAGTTCTTCCTAACTGTGGAATTATAGAATCAATGTATGCTTTGTTACATTAGAGAACAACAGAACATCTGTTGTTATTATTCACAGAAATCACGTTCACAGGAAGTCACATTCTGTCAAAGCTCATGACTGTAATTAGCCAATGGGCTTATAGTACTCTGTTGAATTCTGGGTAGCCACACCCCTGCATAAATATCAGTGTTTTGCTGTTTTCTTGTGAGATCGAGTCTGGAACATCCAGAAACATGAGACAACCAAATGCTGCAGTACTTTCGGGGAACTAATTGAATTGCTCGGCGTTATCGAGGCATTATCGGCGTTATCGAGTACGTTCTTACTGAAGTAATCACTATACATAGGAAAGGCTAATATCTAACACAATGCATATCAGGAGTTTTAAAAAAAATGTTGTTAGTCTTAGGTTTGTCCCCCCCAAAATATATCTTGTCCAACCTTCAATAGAATGTGTTTATTCCAAGAGTGGTTTTGCATTTACAGTGAGGGGAAAAAATTATTTGATCCCCTGCTGATTTTGTATGTTTGCCCACTGACAAAGAAATGATCAGTCTATAATTTTAATGCAAGGTTTATTTGAACAGTGAGAGACAGAATAAAAACAAAAAAATCCTGAAAAATGCATGTCAAAAATGTTATAAATTGATTTGCATTTCAATGAGTGAAATAAGTATTTGATCCCCTCTCAATCAGAAAGATTTCTGGCTCCCAGGTGTCTTTTATACAGGTAAGGAGGTGAGATTAGGAGCACACTCTTAAACCCATTGAAATTATAGACTGATCATTTCTTTGTCAGTGGGCAAACGTACAAAATCAGCAGGGGGATCAAATTTTCCCTCACTGTATGCGCATCTGTTCTGTCTTATTCCAGCAAATCAAGAATGGTTACCAAATGAATTGACCCAGTAGGACTGGGATACTGGATTGGTGTTTGGTTAACCAGCAGATTATTGTCCATGTACATTCAAAACATCATTAGTCTTATGAACATGTATTGCTAAATGAGACCTTACTCTTTGCGCACAAGGCTTGATGGTCAGAGCAATAAGTGAGCCGAGAATGAACATTCCTGTCTTCTCCCTCGGTGGAGATTAAATCCGATGATGGATGATTGGTCAATTCTAACACCAGGGCTACCTCAATTAATCCATTCCCAATTTACATAGAACTTTCACTTGGTTGAACGTTTTTTCCTGTGTGAATGGATACAGTGCAGTGAAATTATTGTTCACTGCGCAAAACAAAGTTTTGTTGTTTTGGTTCTGTACTCCAGCAAATTTAGATTTGGAGTGAAACAAGACTAAGAACTTACTGTGAAGATCCTCTTTTATTTCTTTTTGACTCCTACACCTCAGCCACAACCAGGTGTTCAACAGATCTTGACGGAAATAATGAATAAAATGAAAATTAACTGATACATTTTTTATGCTTAAGTCTTGACAGTTCCGAAAGGTTTTCAGAAAGTGTCCATGTTCTGACTTAATCCTATTTGGAATAACAAGATAAACACAGAACCTGACTAATGCATCATCTAGCCTTGCGAAGCATCCCATGGTGTCAACAGAGCCTACAAGGAGGTTTGCGCCACACTTCCTCCCGGACTGATTCAAGCTATGTACTGCATGCTATTGCCATTGTCGTCATGGCAATTTCCATTGACGTAAACATGGCTGGTCTTTAGGGATTCCTGACTACATGTATGGGCCTGGAATGTGGTGGCCATGCGTTGTATACCTTTTGTGTGTATTTTGATAAACAGGAGATCTACGTTTTATGCTCTATAAAAAGTGGCCCCTTGCTCGTCCAGTCAAAGATGGGAGACTGCGGTTATAATGGTGCTATGATGTTCCGTAACGTGCGCACTCTGCTGTGTTATGACTGTGGTTCCAATTGACTCATCCATTTGTGTTGCCAGTAATCCTCCATTGTCCTCATGTCACTCCGTGTCCTTAAAATACCCCAGCGTAACTGCAGTGGAATTTGCGGTAGGCATGTAAAAGTCCCGTTTGTTAATTGGAAACCCTGTTGGAATTGGATACCAGGGGGTGAGAGGTGACAGAGGTATACAGATGCTCAAACACTCCCCTGTTCTCTTTTGAGAGAAACAGTCCCCTGTTCTCTTTTGTCTTAACCATGTATTTCAGAGTCATTTGCCGGCGAAAGAGGAGAGGTCGGAATCCTTAGGGACGACGGTGGCACTCGCAGAAAGAGAACTCTCCACTTGGGAGCGACATTCCTAAAATAGGCCGGCCTCTCCTGTTTGCATGACCGGACCTATTCAACACTAACCTCATTTCATAGTAGGTTTTAGTAACTTTTTAGTCTTTTTTTTTTGTTTTTTGTTTTTTTGGAGTGCGTTATTGTGGTAAAATCCAATTGGTCTGAGAAGCCTATGTTCTCGTCCTCATCCGTGGCACAAGCACTTGCTCGTGGCCAAAATGTAATAGCCACAGCCTGTCAGTCATTATCAAGCCAGATTAGATATTTTTGGCTCTCTGGCTGTTATTAACCTTTAATTAGGTTCCAGCTCGGTGCAGGCCGCCTCTTCACAGACTTGTTGCGCTAACCCCCTTCTGTCCTCTGCATACTCTCTGTATATACAGTACAGGCCAAAATTTTGGACACACCTTCTCTTTCAATGCGTTTTTATTTTCATGACTATTTACATTGTAGATTCTCACTGAAGGCATCAATACTATGAATGAACACATATGGAATTATGTACTTAACAAAAAATTGTGAAATAACTGAAAACATGTCTTGTATTTTAGATTCCTCAAAGTAGCCACCCTTTGCTTTTTTGATAGCGCTGCAAACCCTTGGTGTTCTCTCAATGAGCTTCATGAGGTAGTCACCTGAAATGGTTTTCACTTCACAGGTGTGCCTTGTCAGGGTTAATTAGTGGAACTTTTTCCCTTATTAATGGGGTTGGGACCATCAGTTGTGTTGTGCAGAAGTCAGGTTGATACACAGCCGACAGCCCTATTGGACAACTGTTAGAATTCATATTATGGCAAGAACCAATCAGCTAAGTAAAGAGAAACAAGTGGCCATCATTACTTTAACAAATGAAGGTCAGTCAGTCCGGAAAATTGCGAAAACTTTGAATGTGTCCCCAAGTGCAGTCGCAAAAACCATCAAGCGCTACAATGAAACTGGCTCACATGAGGACCGCCCCAGGAAAGGAAGACCAAGAGTCACCTCTGCTGCTGAGGATAAGTTCATCTGAGTCACCAGCCTCAGAAATCACAGGTTAACAGCAGCTCAGATTAGAGACCAGCTGAATGCCACACGGAGTTCTAGCAGCAGACACATCTCTAGAACAACTGTTAAGAGGAGACTGCGCGAATCAGGCCTTCATGGTCAAGTAGCTGCTAGGAAACCACTGCTAAGGAGAGGCAACAAGCAGAAGAGATTTGTTTGGGCCAAGAAACACAAGGAATGGACTTTAGACCAGTGGAAATCCAACCGCCGTGTCTTTGTGCGACGCAGAAAAGTTGAACGGATTGATTCTACATGCCTGGTTCCCACCGTGAAGCATGGAGGAGGAGGTGTGATGGTGTGGGGGTGCTTTGCTGGTGACACTGTTGGGGATTTATTCAAATTTGAAGGCATACTGAACCAGCATGGTTACCACAGCATCCTGCAGCAACATGCCATCCCATCCGGTTTGCGTTTAGTTGGACCATCATTTATTTTTCAACAGGACAATGACCCCAAACACACCTCCAGGCTGTGTAAGGGCTATTTGACCAAGAAGGAGAGTGATGGAGTGCTGCGCCAGATGACCGGGCCTCCACAGTCACCGGACCTGAACCCAATTGAGATGGTTTGGGGTGAGCTGGACCACAGAGTGAAGGCAAAAGGGCCAACAAGTGCTAAGCATCTCTGGGAACTCCTTCAAGACTGTTGGAAAACCATTTCAGGTGACTACGTCTTGAAGCTCATCAAGAGAATGCCAAGAGTGTGCAAAGCAGTAATCAGAGCAAAGGGTGGCTACTTTGAAGAAACTAGAATATAAGACATGTTTTCAGTTATTTCACAATTTTTTGTTAAGTACATAATTCCACATGTGTTCATTCATAGTATTTATGCCTTCAGTGAGAATCTACAATGTAAATAGTCATGAAAATAAAGGAAACGCATTGAATGAGAAGGTGTGTCCAAACTTTTGGCCTGTACTCTATTTGTTTATCTTTCTCTATTTCTTTGTCTTTCGGTCTGCCTGTCTGTCTTTTCGCCTTTACCCTACTTATCTTTCTCTCCTCTCTGTTCATCCTGCTGTGTCTCCTGTGTCCTGGGAAACGGTGCCAATCCATTGACACCTCTATATCACTCACACAGGGTTTTAGAGCGCTGTGCCATTTGACGGGCCCCAAATCTGCTGTCGTTGCTGATTCATTGAAGGACGACTGAACACGTTTAGATTCCCCATGTGTTTTTCTGTTGCTTTTTTTTTTTAGGCAGAAAACATTTCCTTTCATTATGTTTTTTACGTTTTGAGTTCCTGCACATCATTTTTGATAAATATGCTAAACATTTTATGGAGTACACTTGTACAACTACCGTAACAGTGCCTATTACGGTAGTTGTGTAAGGTATCAGCCCAAGATACCTGTGAAAAAGTATTTCTGATTTTCTTTATTTTTTATATTTTTTGCCCTGAATGTTGTTAAATGTTCAGCCATACCTAATATTAAATGAAGGGAATCTGAAGGAACAAAAAACACAAGCAATTTTTGTATACTTATTTAACATACAGTATTTATTGAACGAAGCTATGCAACAGCCAATGTTCCCCTGTACGAAGTGATTGGCTCATAACCCATAACACGTGCCACATTATACTGCGATGACTGCAACCGAACACTCATGCAGTTGTTGATCTCTCATATTACTGTGAAATTTTTGTCCCACTCTTCCATCTTGAAGTCATTTAAAGCAGTAACATTTTTGGTCATATTTTAGTTCAAACTGATCTGTTTAGCTCCTGCAACAGCATCTCAACGTGGTTTTGCTATGGACATTGACTAGGCTAGAAGCGCTTCATTTGTCCTGTATAAACCTGTCAGTGATACCGGCTGCATGGGTTGGTCTCTCTCATGCCGTGTTATTGGATAGAGCACAATTAGCGCAGCTGTTTCTCCATGAATGACAATTCTGTCTTAGTGTTGTGTAGTTGGGCAAGTAAGCACAACCAAAATTAAAACCTAGTTGTGACGTTCTCCTTTACCCCGCTAAAACAAACTGTTGCCCTTTAAGGTAGACACTCTCCCCTACCACTTTCACCTCTTCTCCCGCTATCTTTCGCTCTCCTCCTGTTTCTCCTCTTTCTACTCTTTCTCATCGCTCCTCCCAGGGCCAAATAGGCCCCTCCCTTCATGGCAACCGTCGGCTAGGGCAAAACACCCACAGATGGTGCTGAGTAGAGTGAGAAGCCAGCATAGTGGGGAAGCAAGTGAGAGAGTGTGTATGTGTGTGTCTGTGTGAGAGAGAGCGAGAGGGAGAGAGGTGGAGAGCTACTGTACCACGAAATAGGGGAGAGGGGTTTTGAGAGAATAGCCGTTAAGTAGCTTCAGTGAGAGGGAGAACAAGAATGCACGGAGAGCCACTGAACAGAGAGAGAGAGAGATAGAGAAGCCGTTTGGGGACCCATCACTAAACTGCCGGTGAGGAAATATTAATGATTGTGTCAGAGCGCTCGCTGCGCAGCGTCCCACCGGTGATCTGAGCCTAGCCCCTGGAGGTGGCTGAGAAGCCCCAAGACGCATCACATTAAAGAAGAACCCCGGTGCTCTCCACGCTCGCACGCGCACACACTCAAGTCCACCGCGGCCACCAGTCTGAAGCGCACACCAGGGGCACGTGGCGTTCACCCTTGACCCCCGAAAACGACATGGGCAGCTGCAGAAGGCGGTGCAAAAGGGAAATTTTCAAATTTGCCCAGTACCTGTATAGACTCGTCACGGGCACGCTCCATGCAGGTAATGTTTCTGAGGGGTCTAATGTAGCTCTCCCTTGCTTTCTCAGTCTTGCCAAGGAAGAGTCAAAAAAAGTTGTTGCCGTCTGGGTTGTGAAGTTAGTCATAATTCTTGGAAGCTTTTCCGTAACATGTTCGTTTATGGAGAGAAAAGCTGTGCAAAGCTTCAGAGAGCAAAGCAGTGCAAAGCTTCCAGCGAAGCATAAAACTGCCACATTTAAGATGTATCAGACTTTTTATTGCTTGCGATGCCTTGTGATGTCTAGTTGATGTATAAATGTGTGCCAAGTTAGAGTAGAGGGGAAAATACTCAGGGTAGGGGAGACGGATGACCTGTACAACCCTTTCAGCATTCCTGACCTGCACTGCACAAATGTGACGTCACTGAGAACCATTTCCACCCGATCACTGGTGTTATAAAAGATTCATAGAGCAACATGCTGTCATTATAGAAGTGTGGCAGACCAAACTTATTTTGTACCTGGCTGCAATTGATATATAAATGTCTCTTAGTGTTTGTTTTACGCTCAGCAGCCACTTCATTAAGTACACTTAATTACCTGTTTGTCATCGGGTAGGACCCCCTTTTTGCCTCCACCCGCTACGAGATTTGATGCATTGTGTCAACAGTTATTTTGAGTGCTTATGGACTTTCTGTCAGCTAGAACGAGTCTGGTCTGTCTCATATTTCAAGGTGTTTTTGTCCACAGAAAAGCTGCCCGCTGGTGTTTTTTTTGTTTATTCAAAATTCTCCCTAAATTCAGGAGACTGTAGTGCCTGAAAATTCCAGAAGGTCAGTTGTTTCTGAGATGCTGGGACCACCATTCCTGGCACCAACAATCACACCACGGTCAGAGTCACTTAGATCACGTTTCTTCCCCATTCCAATGTTTGGTGGAACAACAACTAAATCTCTTGTCTTCTCTCCAAATCTCTCTGTCTTTACGCTTTAAACAGTGCCTTTTGAAAGTATTTACTTGGCAACAATTGGCAACAATTACAGCTTCAAGTCTTCTTGGTTATGCCCCTTTCAGCTTTGTACGGGGCATTTTCTCCCATTCTTCTTGTAGCTCTTCTCAAGGTCGGTCAGGCTTGATAGGGAGTGTTGGTGAACTGTGACCTTCAGGTCTCCCACAGATGATTAAATCGGGTTCAAATCTTGGCTTTGGGCCGCTCAAGGATATTCACCAACTTGTCCCGAAGCCTCTCTAGAGTTGTCTAGGGTGTGTGCTTTAGGTTATTGTTGTGCTGAATGATTAATAATAGAGATTTTGTTCTATTATCTGTTATTTTGTTCTATCTATTATCAGACCAGATAATATTTTTCCTCATGTTTTTAAAGTCCTTCAGGTGGCAAGTATGTACTATGGCTTTAGCTCATTAGTGGCTTCCATCCAGCCACTTAACCATAAAGGAGTGCTGCAGAGATTGTTGTCCTTCTGGTAGGTTCTCCCATTTCTGTTGAAAAAGCCTGAAGCCTGGTTAGGGTCCGTTGGATTCTTGCACCTCTCTGACCAAGACCTGGTGTTGGAATCCAGTCATTACAAATGGTCTGAAAATATGTACCTGATAACATATTTCAGTTTTTCATTGTAAACAAATAGGAACATATGTCTAGTTTTTAGCTGGTTTTCACTTTCATTATGGGGTATTGTCTGTAGATTGATGGTGAAAAAACATTAATGAATTATAAATTAAGTCTATGAAAACAAAATTGAGGAAGTGAATCTGAATAGTTTCTGTACTGAAATCGGTTTCATGTACCTTTACTTTGAGTTCCCATTAACTTGCTGTCCCAGACGTTCAGCCGCAGCTTTTTGTTGATCATTCAAAGTGGTGTTTGTGAAGTGAAGTTTAGTTGTGTGCGCACATATGATTCAGGTGGCCGTGCCCAATTGACCTTGTTCTTCCGCGAGTCTCTTGAAAGGTCCTGCATCAGGACAAATTAGCATGGGTAAAAAAAATATTGTATAACTGCGTTGCTTGCATGATTTAAGTGTGATTGTCAAACTGTGTGTATCAATAGATTAATTGTAACTTCTGTAAAACTCCCATGTGATATTTGCAAATCTTTTGAGATAATATACCGATGACATTTAACTAGATTACATATTCGATTATATTGTGTTATTGCAGATTAAGCTGTGACTTGGTGAATACAGAACAAAGGTTTCCTACAGAAGCATGGGGATAGAACATGATCTTTTGAGACTATGGATACTGTATTTCCGGAGCATTACTGTATATGTACGTCACTGTGTTTGTTTACTCTTGTCTCTCATTTCAGTGATTTTCAGTCCATTTATTATGAAGGCACTGGACTCACCAGAGAACATTGTCTGCCCTGTAGGGGTCTCTGGTTTAGCAGACATAATGTCCCCGTTTTGGTAGAACATTTATTTGGCTGCCTCACAAAAAGAATGCTTGTTGATTATTTTGCGTGCGTGCGAGGTGACATTAAGCCGTTGAGAGGTGCTGAAAATGTGGTGCATAGAACTGTATGTACAATGAAAAGCTGCTCCATACTCTTTAAAAACAGACACGAATATATAACACTTAATGTGTACATTTAGAGGACATTTCGGCATTAAGTGGAGCACATTCATTACTTTACTAGAATGTGTAAGAATATCTTATTGCAGCCATTCCAGGCACTCAGGCGTGACCTTAATGATCTTGCCGAGATGTGTGCTCTACCAATGGGAAGCTTGTGTAAGGTGTTTTCCGCTCTTACTCAGTGATGTGCTCCCCACATGAAGTATGGTGCAAGGAGTGGTGGTCTGATGAAAACTGGGTAACAATTGTAAAATATTTAATTTTTTATTTTACCCGACCGACAATACATAGCAATGTTCATAATTGTATGTCTGTTAATGGGGAAAATACTATATCTTCATTCTTAACTTTTTGTGAAATAAATTTTTATCCGACGGTGATAGTATGTTGCTTTCTAATATGCGTACTTGTCCAAACAAGTTCCCAGTTGTTCACTAAAGAATGTTTTTTTTTTCTTATAGTTGCTTTATTCTGAACTTTTATTTTTTTATGTTTTTAAATCTGTGGATATACTATACCTTTAAACAGGACTATTTAAAAGAAAATATAAAATTGGATGATAGGGTATTTTCTGGCATTACTCAAAAGATATATGCTAACACAATGTATTAATTATTAATAACTACGGATATAAACAGCAGTTGTAAATGCAATTGGAATAAGCCCAATTCCTGACTCTGGCAAACCTTTCTTCGTTATTGACTACTTGACTACACAACAAAGTGTTCCCTGAACGCTGTGAGAAGGTAAGGTACCGATATGAGGTTTGATCAATTGCAGTATTGATTCGCAAGAAGCTTAATGGTTTGGTAGGAAGGTGTTGCACTTTTGGTATTGTGCTTCATCTCCTACAATATTATTAAGATCAGGCTGAAAAAAATAGGTTTATGTCCCTGGTTTTTAATAAAAATCATTCAGCGTAATCTGTCTGATTTCATGTTTAGACTTTTGTACTTGGAGCCTGGGGCCCTGGAGTGCTGCTGTTTTCCATTCAGGCCCTCTAAACAGGGATTTACTGTTGACCTGGACTATTCAAGGTGCAGAGCCGATAGATTAGATATGTGATATGTGGTACCATGATAGTCCAGGTACTGGTTCTGGATGCATGTTTTGACAGTTAGTACTGCCGCAAGGAGCAGTAGCATACACACGTAGCTTTGAGTTAAATGAAGTGGTGTAAATGCCACTGTCTCAGACCCAGAATTGGTCAACTTAACCACATATTTAGGAGATTATGTTGTAGGTGAATGCAGTTCGCTACCAGGTAAAATAGAATACCCCCCGAACTCTGTTTTCCCAGGCTTTGAGTTGAGAACCACTGGTATAGTTTAAGTGACGTACTCCTATAATAACCCTCCAATTCTGTGATTAGCCGTGGCAATGAGAATGGCCATCATACGTGAAGTAGACTAATCCTAGATGAAGAACCATTATCGTTTAACCATTACAGCCTGTACAGCGTGTCTGCCTCAGGCGTGATTAAAATCTCTTTATTGACCAATGCAATGAATAACTTTGATGAGGCTTGTAGCATAATGGATGAAACCAGTAACTCGATCTGAATTCAATAGAGCTGTGATCTGTTCTAAAAAAGGCTTCACTGCCGTTGTTTTACTGATCATCGCTTGCACAGTCCATTTTATGTCACTTATATTATTTTTATCTTCCGTATCGGCAACGATGTGTGAGAGACATCGTTGCCCTATACTGTATAATGTTATATTACTGACAACGAGTATATTCATGTGTGGTTCTGTAATCTGTGTATGTGGATGAAGATTAGTGGTGGATCAAATTCCATTTTTCAATTTGACCACAACCTGTTCTGCTTGTAATTTTATGGCCAACACAATGGCTGCAGTAGGCGATTGAATTTGTATTCATGGCACGCATTCCTTTTTAACACATTCCCAGAGCAAGTCCTTGAATTTTTCAGCAGTGCTTGGCCTCTGTGAGTAACGGGGGGAGCTATCGGAATTGTACAGGTCCTCTCGCAAAAAAAACAAAAGGGCTCAGTCAGCATTCTTATATACTAAAAACAATTTATTTTTTGTGTTCCTGGCAAGAAATGCTTGCCTAACTACCTTTTTAGAAAGCAGTGATAGAGACGGTGAGAGAACTATAAAATCAGTCCAGGCGCTTCAGAGAATCTAAAGCTTCACGATTTACACATTTGCTCCTTGGTGGGGTTAATTTCAGAAGCAATCATTTATCTTGTCATTTTGCTCCAAAGCCTTGCAGTAACACTTGTAAGTCTATAAAGGTGTTTCAAGTCCCCTAAATTTCCCTTTCACTGTGCAGCCAGTGTCCCTGCACGTGTTGTTGTAAATCTGCCATTCTCTCCGGATCAGTTGTCGATTTTATTTTTTTCTTGAGTTCTCCTCCCACTCTCTGGTCGGAAGGGCTCCTGAGCATTCAGCTGTCACCGGCTCTGTCTTCTGTAATGCATCATCCGTGTTCAGCAGAACAGGCACAGATACCTGCCGCTGATTCCAGAACACAGCATCCTATTCCCCCCGTTTTGTTCTTTCTTATTCAATCAATTAGACATCTCGTAGAACGTTTGACTTTTTTTTTTTTTTTCATCTCTCGCCCTTTCGAAATAAGAAGAGGTACGGTGAGGTATGCTGCACCCAAGGATTCGCTTGGGAGTGATTCAGTGGTCCCTTGGTGATTTAAAAAAAAAAATAGATCTACCGTGTTAAAGTAATTACATATCCCTTCTCTGCTCTTCCTTATTGATTAATGAGAGAAATGTTGAGACATTGCCTGACGGCCACAACCAGGGAGGTTTTCTACACAGTCAGGGCGAAGGCTGTGGTGGTCATGTCATATTGTCAGGCAGTAATTTGCATGCAAATTATTGCCAGGCTAATGGCTATTCTCTGTTCATTAACAAACATTTAGCTTCTCCAGGCTTCCACACACACATCTCTCTGGTCCCACTTGTAATAATAATTTTTAAAATTTTTAATAAATACATTTCTAATATACACCCTTCAAAATAAATCTGTGTTTTAGTATAGTGAAGCAACTAGCTAGCATGTGCACATGGAGCCGTGGATTTGGTGACATTAGACCATTCTAATATAGAGCCCATCACGTTCCTTGGGATTCTTGGTGCACAACAAATCATAGCACACATTTTTGATTGCATTTAGGTTCGGTCTGAGTGGGCCAGTGACAGACATTGGCCATTTTGTCTCTTAGCCACTCCAGCTTTCACCATGATAACAACCTGATGCACACAGCCAAAGCTACAGTGAACTTTGACCCTGTTTCAGCTTTTTTGCAGAGGGGAGCAGGTTTTCCTTGAGGAATTTTCTATATGTTGCTTTTCCCTTCAATTCCTAGTCCCTGATGATGAGAATGGTCTTCAACTAGATTGAGTCACAACCAACTTTTAGTGATCTGCCATGTTGGTTATGTGCTGAACATACCACTTTGCATTTAGGCCACAATTTTATTTTCACCACATGGCACAATCTTATGATTTTTTTTGTTTTTCATACTTTAAACGAGATTCAAGGTAGGCTTTCTTGTGCAAGGGTTAGTGGCTGTCATGCTTTGACATCCAAATGCATTGAATTAATCAGGACCTTAGACATTCTGGTTAATTTTGTTCTGTTTGGCTTTGGCACATAGTGTATGAAATTTTTTTCACACATAGTGTGTGAAAATGTTTTTCACTCCATTTCAGCATGAACAAAACTGACCCCGAAATTTTTAGAAACTGTTGGATTCCCGCCATTAGCATCGTTAATCAGATTATTCACGTTAAATCATAGTGTTTGAGGGGAGTTTTGATTTGCATTCATTTCAGAGTTATTAGCGGGACAATGGCGCTTTGAGTACCAGGCTTTTAACAGCATAGGCTGTTAGCGAGTTGTGTTCAACCAACTCATCAGTACTGTTCAAGTACATAACTCAAAGTAGGAGAAAAGAAAGGTGAACATTCCCGTCACAGACTGGAATCTGACCGCAATAAGGACTCATGACAATGACATGTCAGTATGGTGACCGTCATTGTCAGGGCTAAATTCTGTTGATTCAGCATAAGGATAAGACGGTTCATGGAAAGGTGCTTGTATGGAGAGGGATTTGCATAAACATTTCAAGCGTTTGGATTCATCCAGAGCTTAGGACATAGCTCAAACACAGTCGTCTGCTCTTGTCTGTTGTACAGTAAGTCTGTTTAGAAGGACTTTTTAGAAGAATGAATTATTTTACTATCATCAGTAGTCACACTGTAAGACATGAGTCTATTACAGATGAGCCATCTTCAGAGAAAAGCCTCTGTGTGCATTCCTGGGTGGCAGGTTGCCTAGTCGTTAAAGCGTCTGACCAGTAACCAAATCTGTGGTTTTAAAGCAGTTAACATGCTCCCGGTCTTGACCTTAAATGTTTTCTTAGCTGACTTACCTGGTTAAAATTTATATTTACAATAGTGGGTGTGTGTTTTTGAAGTTGGTCTCTGACTGCAGTGTCCTTGTTAGCCTGCCTGCCCTGTAATGCTGTCTTTGTTTCCCTCTTTTAGGTTGTCTCACTGCTATTAGCAGGTCATGTTCCACCTGTCCTCTGGAGACTGCGCTCAAAGCCCATAATCCCTGACCAAACACTGAATATTTAATGTTGCTGGCCCTAATCATGCAGTAGGTTGTCTACCTGTTCTGTGTGACCCGAGAACACTCACGGTCCATTTATTTACTTACCTGAAACCTGTATTAGCTTCTAGTCCATTGGACTAACTCCAGACTATCTGAACAAAAGGTGAAGCAATGACCACATTGCTTAAATCAATATGCGCGTTTCAGAGGTACAGTACATGAGTGTAAGTTGTACACACCTTTCCATGCAGCCTAACTCTCTAAATTTAAATAATGAAAAACAACAAGACCTGCCTGAGATTAATCATTGTGACTGCATGTCAAGTTTGCCTACATACATCAGTGTGCCGAGACTCAAGATCTGTAGATCTGTAGTAAGCTTTTGTGACGGCGTGACTCAATAACTTGTAAGTGATTTCCAATAGAGCGGCTTTCAAGATTATTCTTGGTCCATATTTTAAAGCCATGTGTACTTCTCTCCGGATGCTGATTGAGCCTGGGTCTTATCCTACTATTGCAAGGCCATTGACCCTTGAGGTCTGCCTCGGATGGTCTGTCACTTGCGGCATACTTTAATGAGTCAGCAGGAGCTGCCCTGACTGTCCTTCCTTGCCCTAACTTTTGGATGTTTCGTGCACGCAGTTGGCGTGGTTCTGCGAAGACCCGAAGCCTAAATATCACAACATACCTTCACAGTCCAGATTAAATTCCGATTGAAAATGTTCAGACACCCTCTAGACACAGACAGTGTGGAATAGGTAAAGTAGGGCAGTTGAGAGCCAGGCTATTTATTCCACCACGGTGAGTGAACGTCCCCAAAACCCCTTCAGCGGATCTCGCTTGGAGATCAAAGACATTCAGGCCAAGTACACATTAAATCAGGTGACCTAAGACAAGGAATGTCTGACAAGGGCATGAGTGACTTCTTATTAAGCAGTTCACTCCGGACACAAAACAATTAAAGAAGAATTCATCTTAGCAGCATGTGAATTAATATTAACCTTTTCAATGCAACCTTTTTCTGGCACAAACCAGGGAGATATGGTGATGTCTGGGTCTGTATCAGTATTTTTGGCGGGTGTAATTCAATGGCTCCTTGCTACCAGAGTTCTAGGTCCTCCTTTGATTACCGCTGCATTGTGCCAGTCAGACGCAGACTGGAAAGGATTCCTGTGGCCATCGTGGCACTATGCCCGTAGGCACCTTCGGCAACAGTTATCAGACTCCACAGACATCCCAACAAGTCATTCCTCAGACTGGCACAGAAACACACTTGTGTCTGGCCCCAACTTGAGAACGCCCTGATGGCCCAAACTCAAAGGTGAGCAAAACAATCCAACTTAAAATGGGCATGACACATGTCCTGTCTAATGTTAGGCTATATCAATCAATGCTGTATCCAAAAAGAAAATATTGTTGGCTTCAGAGAGTGTTTGCTGCATTGTGGTGTGAAAACTCTAAGCTTTATGGTTTAAGGGAAATTGAAAATATGATTTATTGCCCCCTGAGACAATCTGAAACGTGTTCTCATTGGATGAGCGGCGGATTTTGTTTTCGGACTGTTTGATGTTGCTCAATTTGGTTACGGGGCTTCCAGAGAATGATGAATGTATGTATGGTTTGTGTAGTGTGGCTAGATTGTAGCTGTGGCTATTGTATGCGAATAATTTGTTTTGAGGACAAGGAAAATGGGTTTAGTACTGTCTATGACACTTGAATAAATCATATCAATCAACCAGTCAATTTCATAAAGCACCTATTCAGCTGTAGAAACTAGTGTTTCAGCTTAACAGCAGATAGAGCCCCATAGCTGAGTAGAATGTTAATATTTAGATGTATGATGAGTAATTAACTAATGATAAGCTTGTCGTATTAATTTCAGGAAAGAAGTGATTACCGCTCCCGGTATCCAGGGAGTAAAACTGGAGTTTTCATTATTCTGGACGCCACACCCTCCTGGTTTACCACAAGTTATTTCTTTCAAGGGGAGGTTTGTAAATTTGGACTTGGCACAATGTCCGCGCCGGTGGCAGTAAGAGTAATCGCATGCGTCATCTCGTTCGCCGTATGCTACGGCGTGCTAAACTGACAGGGCTGTCTGACACTGCCTGATCTGCATTAACGTGGACTTGCTGTTGTTCTTTTGTGCCTCACTTGAATTGATGGTTATAGATAAATTACTATCAAACCTGGAGATCATTTGGAAACGTGTGTTAGCAGTAACAAATGCAGTCGGGACATCCCCGCAGTAACAATCACATCATCACATCCTGTCCTCTGACTGACATGCATGCATTGTAGTGTCTGTTCTTCCCACCCCCTGGTCAGATGCCTCCCGGCTCCCAGCAGCTCGTTTGGAGGACTGAGGTGTAGATGTCCTCCTTTTCTATTCAACGGACTGAAAGAAGATGAAACATATTTGAAATATTCATTGAATCAAGGGAAACTCAATACCTTCCCTGCAGAAAGAATTTCCAATGGAGCCGTGAATAGTGGGTATTCTGATTGCATCTAGATCGTAGTAATATAGCATTTGGGAGACTTGGGAAGACTCACAGGGACTTACATTACTGGTTCTGTTGCGGTTATAATTCAACAATGAGGGCCCCTGCCTTGTACACCTAAAGGTGAAAGACAAACACACTCTCAGCTTCTTGCACAGCAAAATTGGGGATAAAAATGAAAAATGACGAAAACGATGAAATCCCCTTTATAGTACTACAGAGAGAACCTCTTCAACAAGTTGGTTAAGTTTAGATGTTTGAAATCAAATTGACCTAATTAGCATGATGAAATGACTATCATTGCTGTGATGTCATTGGATTTCCTTTATGTATTATCTTTAGCTGTATAACTCAGGGCACCGCCCTGCATTTTACCTAGCGAGTGTTTCGAAGGGTATGTGGCGTAAAAAGGTATGCATACCTTCATAGGTCAATTTTGACTCATTTTATGCATTCAGCGAGCAGATAGTTGTTTAATCGTCAATATTTATATTCAGCTTTAGAATAGTGTTGCCTGCAAGTCATTAGCTAAATAGTCTATTTTCCTGGGGGTCGGGGACTGTCACCTAAAATGACTCCGGCCGACTAGAAATACGATGGTATTGCGGAAGTCGGCAAATATATTGATTTTTTTTTTTGCCATCATTATGATATTGTCAAATGTACCTGAAACGCTGCTAATGCTAACTAATTCAGGAATCTCATGTTATCCTCAAATGCTAACTAATTCAGGAATCTCATGTTATCTTCTAATTCTAACTAATTCAGGAATCTCATGTTATCCTCTAAGCCTTTTTCCCCCTCATCATTTTAAGTTGAAGTCCATTAGAGCTATTTGATTGAAATACATTAATGTGTGAATATTTGATTCTTTATAACACAAATACACAATTTGATTCTATATAACACAATACACTGTAGTGTACTTATATTCCAGATGTGAGATGATTGTGATGTTGTCTTTCTGGGCCTGCAGTGTGCCCTATGATCTTTCTCTGTCTATTTGTCTGCAGCCTAGAAAGGACGATACAGGATATGTTCAAAACTTGGTTACCAGGTTTGCTCATGTACGACATTTTGTATGGCATGTTTTTTCTTTTTGGCATGTATTTTCTGCCTTCATTCTTGAAAGGAAAATCAGCAAAGGGCACCGGGTCCCGGTTGAATTTGGCAGAACCCGGTGGGGTTCCATGCCCCTTTACTAAGGAAGTAGGAAGTCTTTAGTAGTCTGTGTAGCTAAGGCAACTTCAACACCTAAGAATCCACTGAAGTTCTTCCTGATATCCAGAAAACATTGTTTTTCTACCATTTGCACTGGGCTCCGACTCCTGGTGATCCTAGCGTCCGTTCCTTTCCAATCTAGCCCTACCGCCAGTGAAATCAGTTTTCCCATTTGCACTAATGTTTGTAAATGAGTCCTTTTGACTGGGTGGAATGGGTCGGGTATTTTTAGCAGCAGTGTTGGACGGCAGTGTGGAGCGCAGCGCTGTGTGTACTGGATACCTCTGTTCTCCGATGCCTCCAGGGGACCCACAGACCACGAGTACCTTGGAAGCACTGCTGCAACACTGGAGCCGATTGGACAACCGGCAGCCTTGCTTCATTATTGGATAACCGTGCGAACGGGAGGCGGGGCCTTCAGACCGGAGCCAAGCGATGTTGAACTGCCTGCGAATGCGAAGCTTTGGGCCGTCGGAGCAACGTGGGGATTTGATTGTTTGGGCTTGATTTTTATTGTTTGTTCCTTGTGTTTTATCACCCGAGCGACTCGTGACATTACCCCTGTGTCTCTCCGGTCTCCCTCAAGTCATCCGTATTGTCGTAAAGTTAGATTGAACCCCCCCCCCTTTTTTGTTGAATAATCAGACTCTATCTTCTTTATTGTCTTTTTCTGTTCCTCCCCCATAATCATCCTTATTTATATCTCCAATGCTTCCTGTTCTCTATCTTCCTTTCTTTCTACTTCAACCATTTGTATGGTCTTCTGACGCCTTCTGTCAATCAGATTAACCTTTTTCTTCCTCCACCTGCCACGCACTGTCGACTTTGTCCTCGTTTATCCCTGTCGGTCTTGGGTTGTCTTACTTTTCACTTTTGTCCTCGTTTCTCTCCGTCGGTCTTGTCAGTGTTCCAGAAATTAACTCTCTTGCCAAGACGGCTTGTGGGAGATAATGTCCTCTCCATGCACGGTTAACTCCCAATTACAAGCCCTGAAGTCCTGCCTTCGCTCTTTTTGCAATATAGGGAAATCAATACATCCTGATGGGTTCGCTAACCGAAAAGAGTCCCTTGAAAGTGGAAGAATTTAGTATAGGCTACCATGAAGGCCTCCAAGATAATAAAATGAGTTTTCATATGAGTTTTATACAATAGGTTGGCTAATAATTGTGATTTCAGTAATGGAAAAATCTGAGTAATTGTATTGCAATGCTGGGAATACCAACGTCAATCTATGCAATAGTGCTTCATCAAGGCTTTGTGCGTAGTCCCGCAATATTTCAGTGAATCCTTTTAGTGTTACATGTTTTTGGCTTGTGCTCAAAAACACCCTTTTTTAATGATTGAATATAGCCATTTCTTTCAAGTCTTCAGATTCCTGCAGAATTTTATTCTGTTAAAAAGCCATGAAACAATATTAAAAGAACGGGTAATGGAAGGATGTACAGAAGGCTTTTTGAATGTGTGCCTTGTCGAATGGCACAAACATTTTCATAGAGGCATGTGTTTCATATTCAGTGATATCTGAATTTTCATATTTCATACATTTGTTCTCAAACAATGGTGTGCGCGTGCGTGTGTGCGTGCGCGTGTGTAAGAGACCCTTGCAGGTAAATTCTTCTCATATGAATTGTCTGTGGGAGAGTCAGTTTAGGAAGCTTCACCGCAATGGCAGCTGTGACATCATTTCCTGTTACCGAGTACTGAGGTCCCACAAAATATTCAAACACAGCGGATGAGAGGATGTAAATCTCATTTCTCAAAATAATACAACCTGTATAAATTCTTGCAATTCCTTGTGTTGACACCTGGTTCCTGATGTAGGCTGCAAAGTAGCCTGTTGTGCATTGATAACTCAATAATTTCAGTGACTTGTTCAGAGAAAATGACAAAAAATGACATTGTAGCCTCATTAAAATCCACCCTAAATGGTTTAATAACAGGCTGGCTCATGATTCCAGGCTGTTGTAAAACGGTAAAACCTGTAGACATGCTTATTTGTGGTCAGTGACCAAAACATGATAAATATTATAGGTTTCCTTGACAGGGAGTTTATGGCCCATTTATCTTCATCTCTGCCAAGGTGCTGTATGTAGGCATAAAAAAAGCATACGATATGTAGGATGATAATTTTGGTCTGTTCCTTGCCATCGTACGTTGTCGCTCGCAGTCACAACTACCACCGTTTGAGATATGGCACAGCTGTAATTGTATTCAGAGACTGTGTCAAATTCTGTTTTAGGTTTTTAGTTTCAGTGCTCTGTTTAATGGGGTGCTCAGTACAAGGGAAACATGAGTGTAAGCGTAGATCAGTGGGGACTGTTGTTTTGTAATTACATCCTCTGTTACCTTTGTAATTGTCGATCAGACGTGTATTCTCACATACACGTGTCACTTTCCTCCTGCTATAGACACAGCACAGAGAACTGTCATTTAAAAAACACCACAAGTACAGTATACAGTGTTGTGGTTGTCCCACTTAAGATTTATGCCCTACAAAAAAAAAAAGCGATTTATGCACCAACTGTAATTCGATCCGGAAAAAAGTGTCCGCTATGCTAAATGACCCAAATGCAAATGTAGAATAACAATTTCCGGAGTATTTATACTCTATAATATAACCAATGTACTGCCATCAGGGGCAGAAATCCCCATATGATTGACCTCCTACCAGTCTGGTATCTTCATATATTTTCTCTTGCACCATTTAGACACAATGTGTCTGCTGAAATTCATCTCCTCCAGAAGTTAGGCTGTTCAAATTAAGTGAGTTTTTGGTTGTTAGTTAAGTCATTCAGGATGAGATTGTGGGCATGTGTGATTGTCTCCTGGTCTATGTGTTTGTCTACCTGGAGTGTATGCTTCTGTTTTTGCACTCATAGGGAATCTGCAGGTGTGCGTGTGTGTTTGCAAGTACGTGTGCTTGACGAGAGCTGTTGAGCTTTGGCCTTGTCTTATTCCGCAGGATGCTTAAGACACCACAAGTTAAACCCAGTGGTCAACATATTGCCGAGTGACCGCTTCAAGACCGGTAATCCTAGCCAGAAACCTGATCCGTCATTCTTCCCGTGCAGATCGTGTCACGCGGGGAACCGGGCGCGTTCTCCGTGGTTTGTGTGGCAGACATCCTGAAAGGCCCTGGCCATCACTTACATGGCTCAGTGTGTCAACAACAAGCCTGGAGTATACAGGATCACACCTAGATCCTTCAGAGTCATGAATAAGGTGGTTACTTACTATTTAATTGTACTGTAATCTTTGTGTGCGTGCGTGAGTGTGTGTGCAGTCCTCTGGATATACCACAAAGCACGCTTACCACTGCAGATGAATTAATTGAATTACAAATCAACACAGTGTAATGAAGTTTGGATGGTTCATGATTTGTTCTGCTGCGAGCCGGGCCAACCGGAGTAGGTTAGTCTGTCTGTGTTCCCTGTATACTAAGAAACCAGCTGACCGTTCTTTCAGTTTGACATGAGAGATTCTAGTACGTACAGTAACAAGAATAGATCACCCCTTCTCTCGTACCTTGAGGGCCCTCATGCTTTTCTTTCCGCCTTTCCACTCTTCTTTCCACTTAAGTCGGCTGTGATTAAGCTACGCCCTGAGGAAATTCAGAGCTCAACACAGAACAGGTATTCATCTTGGTAACAGCCTTTTGAGTTGCGCGGCAACATGGAACATCTAATAATGTTCCCTGTCAACTTCAATGTTGTTCCTCCTCAATCGAATGAATGCGATGTGGTGAGAGGCTGTAATCCGGGATGGCGCTGTGCAGTCCGAGGAGGCTTCTTCTGTTAATACACCCTGGCATTTGACAGAGCTGTCCGTTGTTACAGCCGAGGCATGATACATTCTCTCTTTTTTTATTAGTGGGACAGTACTACCTATGTATAGGCTACAGGGTGAGGCATGGCAGCGGAGCGAAACGCACCTGGCAACATGATAAACTACTGGAAGGTGTGCCAGACAATGGTTGTAAGAGGCTCTCACCCCGCTGAATCTTACTAGATGCTTCATTAGATCTTACAGCCAACAGGCCAACATCGAAAGTGGGTGAAACTGTCATTTTTACGCCTAGCGTTTTGCAAACTGAAATGTATCTCTTATTAATGAGAATTACTGCCCTAGATAGACGCGACACAGCACACTGTAGAGCCCTGCAAATGGGATTTCTTTAAGTCTCCTCTGTCTTCCATCTTTTACTTTCAATGCAAAGGATTAGCGGAGTCTCACCTTAAGCCTCATAAGAAAAGAGGGCACCTTGTATGAGACATGCGTGTGTGTAGTATTTGCATCAAAAATATTTTTGAATGTCTGAGGCGATGAATAGGGGTCAATGTTGTGTGGTTTGACAGGAATTGGTTCATCCTGGTTTTATTGCGTTTGTGAATGGAAAATGTGTTTCGTATTTCAGGCTAGACTCCGTGACGCACGTTTGTCCGTGTGTAGAGAAACCTGAACTCAAGTGACCGCTGCTGATCTACAAAAATTGCGGAAGGCCTGTAAGCGTATTTTACCATCTCTCACATCACACTTGGCAGTCTGTTCACACATATAGGTGCACAGATGAATGTTTCTCAAAAAGAGAGTGCCTTGCTGCAGTTTCAACACTGAGCAAGCAGCATGGCGTCCGGTTCTCACTTAACACGCTGCCATTAAAGGCAAATTAAAAATACATTTGAAAGAGAGCTCCAGCCGAGGGACTTCAATTTAAGTAGAAGCTAAGTAGTTTTGTCCGCACTGGTGCACTTCTCATTACCGTTCATGGTTTGGGGGCGGGTCATGCTGTAGTGTTTGAATTATTGCAACAATACAGCTGTTTCTCTGTAACTGAAGTTTCATTTCATGTCAGATACAGTTTGAATTCTGAATGCTGATTGGCTGTCAGCCATGGTATATGAGATCATATACCACGGCTATGACATCACGTCACTTTTCACTGATTTAATTGCATTTGTAACCGGTTTAGAATCGCAGTAAGGCATCTCGGGTTTGTGATACTGTATATTGCCAATATTCCACGGCTAAGCGGTGTGTCCAGGCTCTCTGCTATGCGTTGTACCTTTAGAACTGCTCTTATCCATGGTGTACTACAACCACTCATGCCTTATTGCTTACATAGACCACGCCAATCAGCATTCAGAATTCAAACCACCCGGTTTGTAAGAGACCGTATACCATCACTTTTTGCAGCTGTAATTGCTTTTGGAACTGTATTATAAAAGCAATAATGCATAACTATATAAATGATTTAACATCCATTGTGAACGGTAGTATTTAGTTGAATTATTACCATTAACTACATGTCAAAGTCTTTATCAGATGCACTGAATTACATAGCGTCATTCTGAACAGTGAAATTCATGTGACATGGCACACAACATCTATGCAGCAGGCATTAAGAAAAATATAAAGCAAAAATAATAGCAAAAATATACATAACAATAAAAACTAGCAGCAATTCCAGAGAATGTAGAAATGGGAATACGGCAAAACAGTATGAATAGAAATCTTAAATATTATAAATATAACTGGTAGTGCCTATAAATGGATACATCACAATGTGCCAATGTACATTAGTGCATTAGCGCAGCAGAATATAACCTTTGTTATATTCACCAGCTGCACAGTGAAAGCAAAGAAACCAGCAGTCACATAACAACATGTATTTAATTATCCTCATCATGTTGGATTAGTATAATCAGTTTTAGTGGATTAAAGTGTATATGATAACTCTTGTAGCCATTTGACTTAATAACGCTGTTTGTCTGACTCATAGGCATTGACTGGCTTTGCCTCCACTTGGAGTTTCTGTTGGAGTTTACATTTAAATCCTCCTCCTCCAGTTTAGCAGGGAGACGAGGTGAGCCTCCAACGCCACAGGACAGTAGGTGAGCACGTCCAACTAAGCTCTGAAACAACAGTCGAATTCCAGCGACCCCTGAAGGACTGCGGTTGTACAGGACTAGCGTAATTACAGGTGACCCTTTTCAAAATGATGGTTTTATAAAAGTATCCGCTGATAACATTGGTAAATTAACTTAAGAACAAAAATAAAGAAATCAGCAGTCACATAATAACATTTATTCAAATATCGTCATCTAAAGCTAGATGTTTTGTTTCACTTCTCCTAATGAATTCTTTACATCCAGAAAACATTGAACTATAATGTATAATAAATAACATGTACAGTAATGAGACATTTATCCCTTAATGGGATACACATTAAATGACTAAACAACAGCGTAATTAATCTGTGGAGTGTCATTTTGCTACATTGTTGGTTTGTCTGTCTTTACACAGGTTTGTCTGAGTAGGTGAGGATAATTTGACCCCCCCATCTTATATGTCCGCTCCTTTGAGGAAGCAAATGGGCAAATGGGTTGGTGTGAGATTAGGATGTCTCACTGAGTTGAGATGCCAGACAACATTACACTTCTACAGACTTCCAAAAATGCATGTTTTATTATGCTACACTATAAATTCATTATTTATTGGGATCCAATGAAACAAGCTTCTGTGTTTTGTCAAGTAGCTACTGTTTTGAGAATGCAGAGATAGAGTTCCATTATTAAGTTTTTTCTTTTGTCTCTAATATGGAGAGTTTGTTTTTGTTATTTTTCTTCTGGATACATTTTGTGGTTAAATGGAAATTAAGGTTGGCTATGACAAAATGACCCTGTTAACTGTCAGTGGACAAGGTTTGATTGCCATATGCAATAGTTTGAACACCCAATGCTAGACTGTTATGTTTCCAAATATTTTGCTTATGTTAAAATTGTCCACTAGTAAGTGCCTGTGTAACGATTCACAATCACTTCCCTACCGTCTTTAACTTTTCATCATTAAGACAGAGCACAAAAAACAAATATTTCCAGAAGCATGTTGTTGTTCTTGGCTTATTGCATGCCAAATTACCATGTCTGTTTTTAATGTAGGAAGCCATTAGATGTGAAAAATCTCTCATGCATTATAAGCGGCTAAATCTCAAGCTGCTAGTGTCGCAATAAAAAACACTAGTAGCACATGAGCACATTAATCTGCCAAACTTTGGTATTGGATGTGTACTATCTCTACAGTATGTACTAAGGGTCGATGATACTTTTGTACTGCACAACAGCAAAACATATGGCTAATAGACTGTTGCCTAGGCTAAAACATTTGAAATTAAACATCCCCTTGAGGGTTAGCGTCAGAAAAAGAATTGAAACTCTCCCTGATGAACTGGGCAAAGAATGTGTATCTGAAAGTCAACGTCCCCACAGACCCTTGAACTGTAGCCCTCGTTAACCATCCGCCAGAGCACCCGGTTCCTAATCGATAGTCAGCGTTGCGTTTCCTTGTACACGGTAAACAGATAGACGAGGAGGATGCACTCAACACGTCACAAGGAGATCACATTTCCCAACAGCATCCCCATTCTTCTTCCCTCTACGCTGTAGCCCCAGAGCTGAGTGGCGCCTGGACAAATTGCTCCTGAAGCGGCCCAGAGGCAATTTGAGTACACAACTCGCACCGCAATTACCCGTTCGTCAACAAAGCGATTGGTTGGCTTTGCGAAGGGGGGAGAAGGCTGAAACAAACTCCCAGGACCGTGGAGCCTAAACACGCCTAATGAAAAAGTCTCAAGGCAAAGAAGGTAACTGACAAAGGGCATATTTCTCTGTCCAGGCATTGCTGATACATACCAGATCTTATAATGCCCAGAAAGTTATGCTAACTGTCAGCTAACCACATAACAATCTGTCAGTTGACGACACAGTCGAACAGGTGACACGCGTGCGACGCCCGAACAGGGGAACGCGACCCTAATGAAAGCATTATCACCTTCCATTAAAAGTAATTGGTATGGTGTCCTTACGGCAATTCAGCGCCGGCATGACCGACTCTGATTGTTTGGGCAGTTGTCACAGTTCATTAATTGAGACGGAGGATGTTTGGCATGCTGTTAATATTTGTCTCAAAAAGACATTCATTAAGGTTCTCAGATCACATGGTCTTATAGGTCTAAAAGAGAACAGTGACATGATACAGGTATTTTAACATGTTTATTTTTTCTGGGGGTGGGGGGGTTAAAAGATGCATTGTTTAAAACGTGACTGCTGACATGCAAAACATTGTATTAATAGTAGGCTAATGAATCGAATATCGAAAGATAGTTTTTGGATAGTTTTCTACTATTATCCTTGTAGCCTTGGTCTCTCACCGCTACACAGGCAGCTCACGTCTTAGTATTTCATTACCCTCCACAAGTTTTATGGCCCCGCATTGGCGTAATAACCCATGGTAATGCTCTACTTTGCAAGTCAGAGAACTTCATCTGCACGACATAATAGGCAATCTTAGTGAAGGATGCGTGGGGAGATGGGGGTGATTGATGTGTGTTTTGGACACAGATACAGGGTTTTGAAGGTTTTGTGTGTGTCTATAAACTTTGAGTTGCTGTGCCTCAGTGCTCTCTAGTGACTCCTGTTAGGATTGGCGTGAGTAACCTCCAGCGTGGTTGTTGGCTGGTGGTTGCCTCCACCTCCAAGTGCATTGGTGCTGGCAGGTACTTCCTGGTTGAGCGAGCAGTGTGATAAGAAGCAGAATGGCTAGGCAAGATGGTTCACACATTGGAAGTGGCTGAGATGAGGCTGGGCCATAAACATGAATTGGAGTTTATAACATTACAATACATTTCCTGAGACATATTAAAGAGCTGATAAACAACAAAAAAATGTTTTCACTTTCATCAAAAAATTTTTTGTTCATATTATTTAGAGTGCCAGTAATTCTGGGGGCACTGTAGGTCTGGCTTGTGGATTTCTATCGAGAGGTTCGGTTCTTTTCAAAATTCACTGTTGATATGTCTCCATTTTGACAACACTACAGACTTGGAGGGTTAAATTGATCATTTAAGTGGCTGTCATGAAGACAAATTGATAAAATTCTGTGACTGCTGGCCATTTTCTGTAAGTTAATCTTGAGCTTCAGCAACCAAAGTTTTGGACTTGCAGGCTCAGAGTCCTCCTCATGGAATTCCTAGACTCGGAGCCAACCAGTCCACGCTCAAACATCTCGGTGCTCAAAGGATAGCTCAGTGCAGCGTCTCCTGGGAGGCCCTGACTAATGATTTCCTTGAAGGGTTTTTCCACAGAAAGCCTGAATATTGACATCTAAGATATCCCTAATCGACGATCTTGACAGAGAGCAGTCTCGCGTTCAAACAAATATTACAGGATGTGTTTGAAAACCCTTGCCTTCCAAGGGAGCGGCGTGGGAGACGGGACCTTGGTGGAGGCTGATGATGCCGACCACGCTTCATCCTGATGGATGGCGCTGCACAGAAGTCACAGGGCGTGTCCCTGACAAATCAGAACTCTATAACCTCTGCGTGTGTGTGTGTGTGTGTGTGTACGCGTGCCTGTGTGTGGTGCGTGCGTTCGTTTGTCAGACTCAAAGGCACAAGAGACTAAAGCAGGAGCTGACCAACAGCCTGTGAAGGTACTCGATTAGGTCCTTAATGCGGACGTTCATGTTGACATACCGCCCACAACGTAAAGGTCAACTTGAAATGGGCATCGGTCAAGCATCCAGCGGTGATATCTGGCCTGTAGCTGGTTTTTTAAGACATGTAAAAAAAATAAAGTATTAATGAACCATGGTCAGATGACATTAAAAACAATTAACAATAGAACCACAGTGGATGGCATCAGTATAAACGATTTCAATGGAAACGATTTCTTTGCCCTTTGAAACATACTGCCACTGCTAACTGGTAGCTTTGCTTTCCGTAGGGAGCGTTTGACTCATTGTTAAATTGAGCGGAATAGTCCCGACAAATTACCCAATTGAAACAGAGCATTGGCTTAACTGTTAATATATGCGATGCATAATTGAGGTGCTGCACATATGTCTGCCGGTGAGGTTAAGACTCATGCATTGTTTATAATGGGGAATCTCCTTGGCTATTTGTCCTAGCCCTGTGTCTACACGCCGTGTGACAGGAACCTGCCCTAAACATGCAGTGTGTCATTCTGTATCAGACTGTGATTTTTAATCTAGGGCATATTACCAAAAGCCTTACATTGAGAAATAAGGTCCCAGAAAATGTTAAATGGTTGCATTCTTAGAAACTTTTGATGTAGCCTTTTCGGTTGTCTAAATGTTTTCATTGGTCTCCGAAATCGATGTGTTTTGTCTGGTTCGCGGAGCTGGTGGATTTGTGCAGAGCCAGAATGCCTCGGTAAAACGGCAATATTTGTCTTTGGCTTTGTTGTCTGTGTGATTAGTGACGCACAGTGCCCTATTAGATATTAGCCGTAAGTATTTCCAAATGATTTGGTATGCTGTGGATCTGCAGTGCCTTTTATTTCCTCCACATTTTTTCCCCCCATCACATGTTGATCTCAGACTCTTCTGTATTTTTTAGCACACACTAACTTGGTTTGTAACCTTGCCATCCACTTTGGTAGGCTGTCTAGTTGTTCACGAACTAGTTGTTCACGAACTGAAACACATGCACAGGCCAACACGTGCACACGCCCACACATACATGTACAGACACAAACACATCGCCTCTACAGGGAGCCAATGACTGGGAGCTCCCAGAAAGAAAACACACAGTGACAGTTTAAAAGCACTGCTGACCGCTGTCAGTACATGGATTTCACTTGAGAAGCTCAGATACAGTAAAGAATAATCAGCCAATAGGAGAGAGTATATTTGGTTTGGAATCTGACACCGCAAACGGACATAAGTAATGTTCTCTAAATAGCACCAGATGAATATCCCCATGACAACCTGACATGCCTGATGACACTGCCCACCTGGGCTCTCGCCTGTTTGCAGATATAAAATAATAAATGCCCAAACTTCAGTGGAAACTCGGCTGCTGAGAGTTTTTATTGGTTTCCCTCCTGAAGCTCTACACGTTGCCCTCAGTATTTTTTATGTAGGAACACCTCCAATAAGATGGACTTTTAGCGTGTGATTGCAATCTCAACATCTCTGAGCACTTCATTGCATAACAGAAACCTGAAAAAATAAGCTCTTTTCAAGAACCATCTCTAGAGCCTAAGGGGACATTGGTGTGGGGAATTTATTCATATGCCGCTAACCCCTCCGTGAAATGCAATTGTGTTAAACTTTTGTGCTGTGTTAAACATATTGGATTTCACTGTACAGTACTACAGCTTGTCTGCAGGGAGTAGGAGTGTGAAAACCCACGTGTTTCCCTTTGAGATTGGGACTGCTGTTTAATACAAATGACTGTAAATTGTTTCCTGCTAGGGCACTGGTAGTTAACTTAGTTTTTATCGCATGTTCCCAAGTTTCTCTGATTGTTTTATTGGAAATGCTGCTGGGGTGTTTTTGGTCTCGTTTTCACTTGCCTACCACTCATCGTTTTCACGGCACCTAGAAATCAATTCTCAGTAAAATTATTCAAGATGCTGTACAGTCACTAAGTATTTGGTTTATACAACATATTTAGAATTGTCATTGGGCCAAACCCATTCCATATATTTTGATATATTTGCTGGCGATAAATGTGCAGCTTATTGACCCGAGATTTGATTTTAGGTGCAGAGTAAACACAAGTGTAAAACTGTGTAAACCTTTTAAAAATCAAACCAATAGCATGACAGCAGTAAATGTGATCACTTGTTCATCTGAGTCATTTCGCGTGTAAACGGCTAAGTGAACCAACAATGTCTCATGGAAATGTCAACACGCTGTCCTGTACATGCTTTGTTCTGTGATAGCGTTCGGCAACGTGTCTGTGGCTTCGGGGGGCCCAGAATGGCCACTGGTGGGGGTTGTACTAATTACAGATAGACTGGAGCAGGTGCTACTGGGGTAGGCGCCAAGCTAGTCCTTCTGCCTGGCCTGTGTCCCTGCCGCTCTGTCCCACTTAACCAGTGGGCCTTGGTGGGAGAATGACGACCGATACATTGCTTGAGATAACATACTCATAACCTTGAACATTAGTAGCAATTTAAAGGATGTCTGACCCAGGAATAGTGGTTGATATCAACCACTGCCTGCTCCCCATAGACCAGACTTGACCTTCGTTAAACACGGGTAAATGATAAAAGCTTCCTTCTCAATGGCACTGACTCATCCACAATGTCCTCCACCTTTATGTTGCATTTCAGCATATGGGTTTGTGAAGCTGCCTGTGGCCCGTAGGGGTTCTGTTGTAATTCACCCCTCCGTGACGATAATGTACTGTACTGCCCTTTGGAGGGAACAAAGCAATTTAATTGGACCGTGGTTGTCTGTGATTGATGTTACGTGTTAGGTTTTTCTGGGCCTTGTGTTTGATTCTGTGAAGTTACCATCTGGAAAAGTGTGTTTTTGCCTTCCTCTTATGTGGCACAAAAATATGGTAGAAAAACAGGAGGACATTGCAAAATTGTCTTTCTTCCTTTTTCTCTTTCTCTCTCTGTCTGCCTCTTTTACACGCGTGCCCTGAAATCTGTCAGCTCTGTTCCATGACAACCAAACATTGTCCTAACCCGCGCCCACATGCCGCTCCAACTGCATCCTCAGAAGGCGGTTGTCGTAATTGATCCTTAATTAGAAACAGCAGGTCGGAGACTTGTTTGGAAACGGACATCTGCGCCTTGGCATACCGGGGGCCAGTCTGTCCTCGCCAACTGCTGCTCAGGAAAGTGTTCTGACTTACTGGGTTGCTCATGTTAATGTTCTCTACTGATTCTAGATTAGTTAACCCCATGCTCGCTTGCCGCTACTGATCCTGCCAAGCTCCGGTAAGGCAGCTAAGTGGTCCCTGGATCAGTTGACGCTGCTGAGTTTGGTAAGGTGGTGCAGAGGTGGATTGACCGAAGGACATGCAGTGCCTTCGGGAAGTGTTCACTTCACTGTCTCTGTGTTTTGTTGTGTTATAGATTTAAAGGGGCCGTATGTATTTGTACTGTACTACTGGCCTAAATACAAGCATCAGTGACCAGAGGACATCTGCAGTTAATGTTGTAAGTTAAGATTGAAAAAAATGTTGTACAATTTTTTTGCGGAGTGCCTGAAAGATTGCCAATTTAAACTTTCTCGCCGGTTTGTCTATCAGTTTGCATTGACTGGTAGTCTCCTCATACTCTGTTTAAACACTTGCAGTACTATCCCCCCACACCCTAAACCACCTTGAACTAGCTAATACTATTCCGGTCCTGTTGTGTTGCTGTTTAAATTCAGTCTTGTAAACCTTAGAGGCAGGATTCTACACAGTGTACCGTTTCATTTCTAATTGATTAAATATTTTATTTTTGCCATCAATCTACACACAATACCCTATAATGAAAAGTGAAAGCAAGTTTTTTTTTTTATGTTTGAATTTCATGTACATATGTTTTCAGACACTCCAAATTGAACTGAGATGCATCCTGTGTCCTTTGATCATCCTTGAGATGACTAGATCCTAATTGGAGTCCACCCGTGGCTAAATCAATTGATTGGACATTCAATTGAAATATTGCTAAAGCATTGAAATTTCCTAGGACCACATTGGGCTCATTGTTGTGAAAATTAACAAACCATTTCTGCAGCACCCCAATAATCAGGGCTTTATGGTAGAGTGGACGGATGGAATCCACTATTGAGTAAAATGCATATGCATACCGCCTGAACGACATTGAGAGCATGAGGAAATATTCTCTGGTCCTATGAGAGACAAATCAAGACCCTGACAAAGTGGCTTTGGGACTAGTCTGTGAATGTCATTGAGTGGCCCTGCCAAAGTCTGGACTTGAACTTGAACATCTGTGGGGCGACCTGAAGATTGCAATTCACTAACACTCCCTATTCAGTCTACAAGAGCTTGAGATGATCTGCAAGGAAGAATGGGAGAAACTGCCAAAATGTAGGTGTGATAAGCTGGTTGAGGTATAACCACAAAACTTGAAGCTGTAATCACTGCTAAAGGCAGAAAAACAGGCTACAAAGTATTAAGTAAGGGACAGAATACTTATGTACATGAAATTTCATGTTTTGGCACACATTTCTAGAATTATTGTTTCTTTGTCTTTCTGTAGATTGATGGCAAAGAGAGGATTTAATAAATTAATGTATTGGAAAAATACGTAACTCAATAAAATGTGGAGAAAGTGAAGAGGTCTGAGTACTTTCTGAAGTCACTGTATATTTAAGTAGGCAGCACTGCCACCAGGTCTCATTATGTGGTTTCTAATCTGTTTCTGTTGCCAAAAGTGTGATAGGAATACTTAATGTCTGTTCAATCCTTTTGGAAGTATGCCATTTCTTGGAATTCTACAGTCCCTCTATGTGCCCACTGGCTAGTTCCTGCATGTAAAAAAAAAATGACCCGCTATTTTTGTGGTTCCTTAGTTTTACTTAATTTGGTTAAACCTCCTTATTATACTGCTGAACACGCTAAATGAGTATCTCCGAGGCACTTCCACTACACTTCCTTTCACTTAAGGACTGATCTGCTTGGAGTTTGCAAATCCTGTAGTTGGACACCAGTGTAGCTTTTTCTATCCTCTAAATCACTCATTTGCGTTGCTGCTGCTGCTATCTAGAGTCCAGTATTTTTGCCAGTTGGCCTAGGCACAAAAACGCCATTAAAAATGTACACGGCTGAGCAACCTTTATAGCTGACCTGCACATCAGATGGTTAAATTTGTATCTGGAGCGAAACTTTAATGTTACAAAAATAAAGCCAGGCCTCTAGGTCTGTAGTTTTTAAGGGAGACGGTTCTGTTGCTGCTGTTATGAAAACCCTTTCACTTAGTCACTGTCTTATCTACCGTTTATATTTAGTCTGTATCCATCTGTATCTCTCCACTAAGTTGTGAACATTTAAAACAAGTAAGCTTTTCTTGTCTGAACCGACAACCTATAGACAGGACCTTATGTATGGTTATATTTTACATTTGAAGCATTTAACAGACACTTTTATCCAGAGGCAGTTGCAGTTCGTGTAGCCCCTTAAGAGAATTCTAGTCCATCACAGGGCCTTGACAGTAACGGTAGGTTGGTTGGTTGTGTTATAAAGTTTAGTAAAAGTGTCTGATACACCTTGGGACAATTGGCCTTACCGGAAATAGTGAGAACTGTGACTTAACGTTATTTAGTATGGTCATTTTCTACTGGAAGCCTGTAACTCCCTCTGCTGTCCAAAAGTTAGTACTACAGCACATTGGTGTTACTTTATTCTTTTCCCCATGGCCTGTCTTGACGTCAACAAAAGTTTAGTTTAAAGGGATGTTAAACGGAGCAGTTTGCTACATTCTTTTTGTGCTGCTAAGAAAGAATTTGTTTTGACAATTGTGTTTTCGAACATGGTTCGAACCTTTGTATGGGCCTGTTCAACATTCATTTTACAGAACGCATAAGTGCCCTCAGAAAAGTATGATTGGGAATGTACTATGCTTCTTACATACCTCATGCAATTTGTGTTACAGCTACAGTGTATCTAAGCAGTTATTCATCAATTGGTATCAGGTATCAACTCGTTCTCACTCCCGGGGAATGTTCTCCTTCACAAAGTGCTGTAAGATGGTTATCTTAATTCCTACTTTTATTCGTCACTCAGTGGGGGCTCAGGTTTGGTTAAGACGCTATGTACCTTAATACTTCATGTTAGGGCCCAAAATGACAAAATTGTTTGAATTTGGAAATGCCACTCCATTTGGAGCCACACCCCCAAAGTATCTCTAAGTTAAAATCAATAGATGATGTTCTTCACTCAAGGTCACTCACATAGAAATATATGGTCCCTCTCGTTAAGGCCAACTTCCATGGTTGTTGTGCCAAGCTTATGTGTGTGACTCAATACCTTCTCTCTTCCCTTTTGCATGTGATCAGCAACACATAAAAGGACACCCCCACACAATATTCAACCCCACACTATATTGAGTTAATGTGATTCTCCGAAACAGTTTCTATTCTCAGGTTATTTATAAAGGTGTTTAGATAACTTGGTGGAGAACCTATAGAACAAGCATCAAAGGCACACTATTCCCTGACATCACTGTCCTTTTGCCCTAGTTGCATTTCTGTCAAAATTGAACAATACTTTACTATGACATTTGAAAGGACTCATCAAGTATGCGTAGGCTCTCACCCAGTCATTACAGAAAATACAACCAGTCCTGTGACAAAAGATGAAGAGTGGAGTCATCACTGAAATGGGCTAGGCCAAGAGGTTGCATAGACCAATATAACTAAGAAAATCTCATTTAAGTGATTCCTTTGTAGCCTATTTAATAATATACAATGCCTGAGAAGTTGATTACAAATGCCTGAATAATGTCTTGGCCTATTATAACAGCTGATTTCTCCACCACTGACACATTTTCCTTGGCTTTGAGCCAAGCATTCGCACTAGAAGGAAAAAGCTAATTCCAACCTATTTTTTTTCTCCACTCGGCACTGGTGTAAAACAATGCAGCATGGGGAATGTAGCTGCTTTTATTGATTACTGTACAAAGAAAGCACTTGTCCCGCCTCTCCAGAGTCAACGTGACACTTGATTGCTTGAAGGCCCAAATTATCTTTATGATGACAGTGGAATGGCCATAGTTAAATCCAAGAGTCAGGTCATTGAGCATCATCAAATGAGGCAGCTGTCAGTTATGTGCTTGTATACTGGATATGGTCATAAGGGTGAGGATGGATCTTCATGGGTGATTCTGGTCTCTTCGAATTGAAACACATGAGGCGCTGACTGTCATCTGTGCGGTAACCTTACCTTGACTCACCACTTACCTCAATCGGGCATGCAGTGGAAAGATAAATAAAAAAATCTCTTGAAGCAGTGCTTTTCCCACATTGTGTACATTTAGTGTGAGTCTTTTTTTAGTGTGTTTTTTTTTTTTTTTATGTGTATCTTTTTACAAAGGTAATCCAAATGAAGAGGTAGCTTTAGACAGATTACATCAACCTGGCTGATTTTGAGACAATTTCTCAGAAAATTATTTGATTGAAATATTCTCTTACAGATATCACAATATCATCTATAGTGCCATCAATGTAATGGTTTTTTTAACCTTCATACAGGGAAACGAAGCTGAGGCCAAGGTCCCTTTTACATTTGAGCCTTGTATTACAGCAATATACAGTGCCTTTGGAAAATATTCAGATGCTTCTACTTTGTCCACATTTTGTTATGTTGTAGACTTCATTTCTAATTGTGTGCCAATTTATTGAAAAAAAATGTCATGTAGATAAGTATAAGGAACCTTTATCAAATACTTTGTAGATGCAACTTTGGCGGCGATCACAGCTTCTAGTCTTCTTGGTTATGCCTCTACCAACTTTGCACACTTGGATTTTGGCAGTTTCTCCTATTCTAATCGTCTCAAGCTCCGTCAGATGTAATGGATAGGGTCTGTGAATGGAGGTTTTCTTCAAGGACCTCTCTGTATATTGCTCGATTCTTCCTTCCCTCAATCCTGACTGATCCTAATCCCTGCCACTGTGAATCATCCCCATAGCATGATGCTCCCACCACCGTGCTTCACCGTAGGGGTGGTATTAGCCTGGTGATGAGAGATGCCTTGTTTTCATCAGATATAGTGCTTGGCATTCAGTCTTATTAGTTTGATTTTGGTCACATCAGACCAGCAAAACTTTTTCCGACAGAACTCTGTCTGAGGTCTACGGAGAGTTCCTTGGACTTTGTGCTCCACTCGCCCATCCAGGACATCGATCTGAAACAAAACCTGATAAAATCCTGCGCCCTTATCAAAGTCCCTTTTATATCCCAGCCATGTGCTGGACATTAGCCCACCGTTGGTCTGACAGGGACTGTTTTAAAGCATAGGGCCACATCCTAAGCGGCCCTAACACGCCACTGGGCAAACATTCCTTGAGGCATGCAAACACACATGCATGCACAGTATAAATATTTATGTAAATACTGTTATTTGTATTCATAGTTTGTTGTTGTTTTATGTTATTTTTATTTGAGTGTTTCTTCTGGCATGTACTAGTAGGTCAGAATGTTGTTGATTGGTTTTTCTTGTGTATCAAGTTCATATTGCTGTTACTATCGTATCTTGATTTCAGATCTGTGCAAGCAGGCCACAGAGACAGGTTTTGAAATCGTGTTGATCTTTAGCATTTTTGGGGGGCTGTGCACTGTACTTCTGATTTGTTCGTCTTCTCTTCCCCACTGTCTTATTGTTGCATTTCCTGCAGTTTGAGATTATAGAGATTAGGGAAGTGACCGTAAAAATAGTTTAACATGTAAACAGTGCAGATCTTTTTTGTATAAATCTACAGCTAACAGGTCCCAATCATAAAGGAAATGTGAAATACCTAAAGCAAACACACTGTAACATTAGTAGGAAAATAGCAATGTTTTAGCAACTGTGTTGTAGCCATAATTTAGGAGAAACATAGCATCAGCTGTGAAAATCTTTTAGGATCTATTCATGGTTCTGGGAAGTTAGAAGCCATATGTTGTTCTGAGCAATAGGAGCTGTCTGTAGGTCTGGACAGTTTGAAGATGTTAGCTGTCTCAAGCAGTTGGCAGCTGTCTATGTTTCTGAACAGTTGGGAGAGATCTGCTGTTATTTTGAGGTTCTGGCTTTTTATGTTTTGGCTGATTTCTCATCACTGGATGTAGTGCTATGCAAACATTCCAGATTGTAATAGATTAATAATCCCTACTGAGACCAGTGCTTTGAACATCACCGCAGGTGGCAACAAGCAGTGTAAAAGTGACCGTAGCCCTATTCCCTGTCACACAGTTTCTGAGCAGGTCAGAGTGGTTCTTGTAATTTAAGTGGGTGTACTAGGCCCCAATATCTCAGACTCTGACTCCTTGAGTGAAATCTAATTACCATGTAGATCCCGGGTAGCGTGTGACACAAAGGGCCTTTGAACCTTCACTATGCTCACGATGACACACTGTCAGCTAGATTTCTACGTAAGCCCCCTACATCATGTTGTCATAATGGCCAGCCACGCACACCCCCTTCTACCTAACTGCTTTCCATGAGAGACCCGCAGTGGGCACGCCGAAAAGGCAAGGAAGGGCAATAATGGAGTCGGAAAATTGGCGCTTGATTGGGGGCGGTTGCCTTCTAAATTGGACTGCCGACGTGGAGGTTCCTGGAAAAGACGCTAAGGGGATCCGCGAAAGCGGTGGTGGGAACTAAAGCGTTTTTCGTTTTTGTCGGGTGAAAGTGTGCTTGAGTGCCAGTGATATTTTTAAGAAACAAGACCATGTCTCTCGAGAAAAGTTCCAGCGTTCTGTAGGCCTTCAGAATCATCTGGTCCCTCCACATTTCTGACCATTGACAATGTCCAACACAAATAGGCTTGTAAATGTCTCCTTATAAAACTTGAAATTACATTTTTGAAGGTTGTCTGGGTAGGTTTAGAATAGGCTTTGATCTGGTAGAGGGAGTTTGAATGTGTAGCCTAGAAAAACGTTCAACAATGAATTGAAATTCAGTTTGCAAACACTCATCATTCCCAGTCCAACCTCTTAATGCAAGGTGCTTTATGCTCTTTGCATATCAATGTATTTGGTAGGAATAAAGTTGTTGTTTTATTGTTTTACCATCTTTAGTGGTGTCTTCAATTACGAGCTGTTCCCATGTTTTTTGAACGTTTATAGGTTATCCTAATTTAGTAATTAAGGAGTGAAAGTTACAGATGGTAACATTATACCCCCGAGACATTCAGGGTCCTGTGTAGCTCACTTGGTACAGCATGGTTTTTACAATGACAGGATTGTGGGTTTGATTTTTAAGTGGGTCAGTATGACAAAATTATGAAAATATACACACAACGGATAAGAGTGCCTGTTTAATTACAATTTTTTTTTTAAATACTACATTTTCCTGTTATTGGTATTTGCGGTTGTATTTAGAAGTTGAAATGGTTAATTCAGTTTAGATATTAATGGTGAACTGGCTAGATTGCAACTGTTTAAAGGGGTTGCCTTATATTATTTATCTGATTGAAATAATACCCACATTGTATTTGAGATTTATTTGTCTGAACCAATTGTATCACAAAACAAAAACCTCAAATTCTGTTTGTAAATTTCTAACTTATGGATCTGAGACTCTTTTACAGTGATGAAGATGAAGTTGAATGGTTTAGTGGGATAGGCAAAATAGTTGAATGAGTTGCTTGCGATAAGGAAGGCCTCAAGCACATTTTGATGTTGATATAAGTAGGATTTGCAGAGTGATCCAAATAGGAGATTAGGGGTTAACAAATAATTTCATACAGGGATAACGTTTTGCTCATAATATTTAGATTTCGTCCTAAATGTACAGTATGTACAGCATAAATGTACAGCATGTTTTCCAATTCACTGAGACATATTATACTTCTGAGAAACTCTTTTTTTTTTTTAAAACAAAAAATTTCTTTGCTAAAATAAATGAGTTGTCATTATTTGAGATAATCAGTTAATCTCTGTAGAGCTTTGAAACTCCCAGAATGATCTTGATCAGAACATCCTGGGCTTCCGAGAGGAGAAGAGAATTTGATATTTGACCAAATATTGAACAGAACTTTGTTTACGGGTCACATCAATGAAAGGGATCTTGCTGTGACCCTGGTCACTGAGCAAGTAATTAACAGATCATTGGGACCTGTGTTGATCTCTTGGTTTGATCTGAAGATAACCTTTTATCTGTTCTTTGTTCTGTAAGTATATTGCCCATCTGTCTTGAAAGGATCATTTACAATGAATATTCAGTGCCCTGGGAGGTGGGGTGACTCCCTGGGAAAGGGAGGTTGACTCTCATGCACAGTTCCTATTTAGCCTTGGGTAAGACCTCTGATGGGCAAGTAGCCTGTAGCATTTAAATGGGACGGTTGCATCCTGAATATGTGCTGTATTAATAAAGTTTCAGTTTGGGTATTCAGACTTCTCCTCAGTTGTGGTAAGTTCCATCACAATCCCAAAGATTCCAGGTCGGTAGCAGGGCAAGTTAGGACATGGGTCAAAGCTGTGGCGCAATGTTCCTACCACCTTTTGACATTTGTCACACATGTAAGAGGTACAGGTAGCAGGGAAGATCCTATGTAGCTTAGACTTTGAGTAATGTCGTATTGAATTGAATAGTTATGTACTCCAAGCAATACTCCTAGTTTGACGGGTATTTTAGGGCTCAGTTCTTCTGCCCCTTTTTGCCTTGAAATACTTTGTGTGTGACATAGACAAAAGACACATTTGCTTGATGTTGGACACATTTTAAAGCACCTGTGAAACATAGCAGGCCTAGCATTTTGAATGCGAAGTGGTTTTCCAACATTTATTTTCAGGGAGGTCATAGTTTTCCCTCAGTTGATCAAACAGGGCAAGAGTTCCCTCTCGGTATATATCTCCAATGGTGTTGTGTCCCCGCCCAATGATCAACACCATTGTTTAGGTTGTTCACATGGTTCACATTTCCACCAATTCTTGCAATATTATTTGACAGGCACAAGATAATGTGCATGAAAACAGTGGTTGGAAATGTGGTTAATGTCACAGATATAAAATGGGGATCCCACTCTCTTTTCACCACAAGCGGGCTATAGATAAAGGATTTGCGTTCACTCATTGCAAGCAACTAATCCTCCCTTTCTTCCCCTGTGTGAAGCAGTACATGTTGAAAGAGTGGTGTTTCAATATCCCACAGCCAGCTGCTGGCTCCTGCTCAGAAAGCTAAATGAATCTAGGTGCTTAAGTGGTACAGAGGAGCCCAGGCAGCAGTATCCTAGTTAGAAGCGCCCACTTCAGTGGGAAAAGGAGGAGGGCCAAAATTTGAAACGGGCAGCACGTGCTCTCGACTCCCACTTTACACTCTTGTTGCATGCTCAGCCCGCCGAGCCTGGCTGGACGAAAGGGAAAGCTCAGAAACTCGGACCAGTGACTCAGTTGTAGTTGAAGCTCGTCAGCTCCACTCTACATGCCAGCCGGTATAGTGTAAAGCTGTAGCCTTGTGAAAACCAGCAGCGGCACAGGACTTCTGAATCACTGAGCAAGACGGGGAAAGAGTAACATGGGTGCTTTGATGGTTATCTTTTCTCTTCAGAAAGATCAGAGGCGCAAGAGGACAGGTAGGCCATGGTGGAGTTTTATTGTTGTTATTTCTAAGGGGGAGGAAGGAGGGATACAGGATGCTCTTTTTGTTTTTTTTGCAGAAAACTAACCAAATTATTGAAGAAAATTACAAAGTGGAAAGATATTTGTATGTTTTTCAAATATCCCCATCTGTAAATAATTTACAATTTGTGCATTTTCTATAACATGTTTTCTCTGGAACATTTAACATTATTTTTTAAATCTATGCTTTGTTCTTAAATCCCCTATAGACATTAGCAGTAATGTTCTGCGGAATGTGAATGATAATCTTGTATGATTTAATGTGCCAGACCACCAGTCCATGAAATTGACTCTATATTATTTAGAGTTTTTGTATTTAGTAGTTTATTAGTCCCCAACTGGCCAATCAAGGATTGGTGTAACTTATGTTGGACTGACTTTAAACTGATCATAAGCAACGATTGATTGTATTAGAACATAACGTAGATCTCTCATGAGCTCATTTCAGCTATCTGACCCGATCCAAACCCTGTTTGTAAACGATGTTGTTGTGAGCAAACATTATTGTTCAAAAACATTGATAAAACTCTGTTTTCTCTTGGGTGGTAAATTCTGAGCTGTTTACCGAGAATGTGGTGGGTTGTGTCTATGCATGGTTGTTGTTTGAATCCCAGGTTGCACATTAAAAACCAAGTCCAATGAAACCCAATTTGAGCACAGTGAATTAGGGGTTCAGCGGAAGGTGGTAGAGGTCGTAACTGGAAATATTGCTGGTGGTGCTGTTAGAAGTTCTGTTTAGTGGTTTGGTGCTCTACGGGACAATGAATGAATCACTCTTATCATAAGTCATATTTCATTGATGTATTGTAGCACCGGTTGAAAGCGAAATTAATGGGCAGGGGGGCCTGGTTATCTCTCTTAGGCAATAGATCAGTTTGGACAGTTCTTTGCTCTGTAAGCACTTTTCAGCACCCAGATGAGAGCACACAACTTGGTAAAAATGCCCTACTGTATTCAGTGAATATAATAAGTATCCTCCCTCTTGGATTTTTGGGTCAAATTGTGTTGGTACAAGGTGGGATTAAAATGAACCAAATGCCTCTCTTAAATGTTTCTGTACGGTCCCTCAGTCAACCAGAAAGAATAAAAAAATACCCTATAGAGAATATAAATGATCTAGAACTTGCATTCTGTATGCTGCTAGGCACTGCAGTAATATAGGGGGGGGGGACAAGGTATGTATTTTTGGCCTAAATGCAAAGATGTATGTTTGGAATGAATCTAACAAAACATGTTGACTATGAGACTTGGGCCTACCAATGTTCCTGAGTGGCCACGTTTGACTGCAGTTTGGACTTAGGTCTGCTTGACGATATATGGCAATTACTTGAGATGATATCCTTATTTTATCCACTAGGACAATTTATGAAACCCCCGTAAAATCGAAATCGGAACTAAAAATTGTGCCCAACTGAAGGGGTACTCACTGTGCTCAGCGTTGTAATGAACTATTTAGTAATTCTATTCTATATTACCTAGTGTTTCCCATAAAGACCCATGTGCATGTGTGTCCATGTGTATGCATATGCATGAGATTTGAAGTTGAGTGTTCAGTCCTGAGTTTCGGCTCCTGGGACCTTCATTGATGAATTGGGCCGACTCATTGGTAAACACACGGTCTGGAAGCCCAAAGTGCCACTCCACTACCCCCTCTAATGCCTCGCATTAATTACCAAAGCTGCTCTTAACCATGTGAAGAGACACTGTTTTAGTTAAAGCCCTGCCGACCATACACTCCAACTCCTCTCTGCTCCATTCAGACCCCCTCTTAATGGGTTTGGAGGAGCAGAGTCGTGATGGTGTAAGCTAGCCATGGTGGTTCAATAAAATTGGTTGGTCCGCACAGATGATACAAACGTCTGTGTCTAGTTCTGTATGCAATTCTATCTCTAGGTCACAGGCTCTAGCTGTCTTCAGAATTTGTGAGTGGGTTTTGATCTACGGAAGTGCTCCAAGGTGAAAAGATGTGACAGGGTAGTTATGGTGGTTTTATTAATTGTAGGTCTAAGCTAGAGAGTGGTGGGCTTGTTTCGACGTCATCCGCTGTGACTTGATCTTTTCTGGGTTTGTTAGTGGGATTGGCGTAGGAGTGCTCTGCACTCCACATTACCCATCAAATAGAAACAGCAAAGCATCAAATGACTCTGGGAGGTAAATGGATGTCTGTACTTTTGTACTTTTCCACTGTCAAATGGAGCAAAATGGTTGTACAAGTAAAAACGGAATGTTTGCACTCCATGCTCAGCACTGATCATCCTTTTTTTGGTATGTTTTGTATAAAATCTCAAATGTGCAAATTCCATATTGTCTATGCTGTACCATGCACAAGTAATATGTAATGTTGCCTGATAATTGAAGCTCCTGGATATAATGCAATCTGCTTTAGCTTGATGGGCCAGTTTAAATTAACAACAATTATCGGGATCCAACTATATTTGATATAAGATGATGATGATGGTTCATACCCTTTTCTAGTAATATGATCCCCTGAACTGACCAACAATAGCCAGCTAGCATGCAGCTTAGTAACTGAGCCAGCCATTCAATGTTTATTGAGATGTTGCTAACCACTGTAGCGTAAAGTTGAATATCTTCTTACAAAAGCTAGTTCGCTAGCAACTGCTGCTGAGTTAATAACTAGCTAGCTAACATGAGTTTTTGCAAATGAGTGGCCTCCTGCCAAGACTCCCTTCATTTACAGCTGATCATGCACAGGAGCTGGTAAAAAGGATAGATTCCACGACAACAAGCTGACACACTGGGCTATGAATAGCTAGTTCTACAATGGCAATTGGTGGTAATGATGAGTCCTTCATTTAAATCTCCTGTTTGGCAGATTTTTTGGATTCTAGTAGACTGCAGACTACTTTGGCAGAGAGGTGTTGTTAAAAACATTGTATGTCGTGACAAACACTTTTTTTTAATGTATGTCATAGGCTCGTGTATCCGGACAGCGATACTGTATATGGGTTGTACTTATAGTAAGTTAGCCACAATAGTGAAATTCTACTTTCGCCTTAAAAATGCCCATGGGTACGCCCATGCTACTATGTTTTCAAGAGAAATATGCCGACAGCTAGCTTTTCAGGTCCATATCCATCCCGTTTATTCCTCCATTGTTTAAAAATAATGTCTATATTTGAATTTTCTCCAAAGCCTTATCGCAATTTCTTTGGCTGGGCAACGACTTGACCTAAATAAACAAAATAAAAAAATTGGGAGCATGCCAAATATACTGACCATGAATACGCAGACCCATAACAAACTATTTGGAAAATATTCCATTTCAAATAACATATTTTCCTTATTTTGTTTATTCACTAATTAGATTATGGTGTTGTTTTCAGAATCTTCTGAAATTGGCAGATTCATCTTTTTTTTCCCATTTCATGTTTTTGCTTATTTTTTAGGAAGCTTTTTTGCAAGTTTAGGGAGACATGTCAAAGTGAATTTGTATTTTCTTATGCTGGTTCCAAGATTTAAACCATATAGAACTACAGCATGGGTTTGATTCCAACCTGTTTAACTGATATCAAGAGATCAATGGTGCTTGGGTTGGGGTGTCGTTGAAGATTGAAGAAACACCTGAAAGTTGGGTGGGAAGGGGGGCAGTTTCCCTGTTGCTCTTCATGCAAGCTACAGTTTCTGGAAATGGATGCGCAACCATTGCCCTCATTTTGATCCTACGTAAGCTGCTAATATTTTCTGTTTATTCATTGACACACTCCTGAATAGTATATGAATTAATTTACTAATTTGTTTATTCATTACTCTACATGCTGCCTGTGTAATGGAGCCCTCCGTATGCACATCGTCCATGACGATTCTCTCGGAAGAGCTTATGGATGTGTGAATTAGTTAACCAAATGATATATAGGCCATGTAGGGACTATCAGTGTAGTTACCCGTTAAGACAGACGTTGATGTCGTTATAGTTAAAATTGAAGTTAAATTAGAGTTGAGTAGCAGCCTAATGTATATTGTTTGATGCAACATCTCGACAGTCTTATTGCTCAGTACAAGGTCAACGCTTTATCTTTTGAAATAGTTATGCATTTGCTTTCAATAAAGGAATAGAGTAATCACATAAAATATTTGCAAACCAGACCATGTAGGATTGGAGACAGAAGGTTGAGATTTCACTTATTTCTCAAGCTATCTTTTGAAGTATTGGCGTGCTGACACTTCTCTTAAAATTTGCATTTAAATTGAAGCAGCAGGATAACAGATGTTGACTTTTTGGGTGTACATGTCACCCAAGCTTGTTTTCATTCCCAATGTTGCAAGACCCTCAACGCGATAGCTTGTTTCTTGGAATAAATCACTTTTCTCCTTAGGGTACATACTGACCAATGTTATGAAGGCTTTTTATGTCTTGGATTAATGGCTAGCATCTCTTATGGGGCCTGGCAGGTACACTGTAGGATGTGAGCTTAACCATGCGCAAACAGGCCTAGCTACCAATTAATGGGCCAAGAACATCACGCGGCACTCTGACAACCTTGGGGCGGTAGTAGTTGGTTATATTGGACCCATAGACCTGGTTTCATTTCTGTCTTCCGGCAATAACTTTTCTTGACAAAATTTAATCCGGTGAGACCCGATGTTAAAGGAATAGCTCCAGACAACTTGGGCAATATGGCTCTTGATGTACTTCTTCACTGTCAAAGTACCTTTTTAATATGTAGCATATTAAGACCCCTCTATTGGTCGGTTTTAACAATGTGCCTCATGCCCAAACTTTTTTTTTACTATACCTAAAATAAAAAAAACAGACACTTCTGAAAACTACTTACAGCGAATCTATTCATTTCAGTCTATGAATATGGCAATTTTTACTTTAATGTACGCACACATTCGTATTCAACTTGTCAACACTTTCCAAAGTCTCTTTGAAATGAAACCTTTACATGCTGAAGGTTGTCCTTTGTTCCCAGGACAGCCTTCTTCTCAACACAACTAAGC
The DNA here is from genome assembly GCA_016801175.1 of Esox masquinongy. Lineage (NCBI taxonomy): Eukaryota > Metazoa > Chordata > Actinopteri > Esociformes > Esocidae > Esox > Esox masquinongy. Next base: position 17,540 of record JACXGI010001181.1, on the reverse strand, counting down.
CATTGTAGTAGGCATTGATGAACTAGTATGCATTGACTAACTTTGCCTATTGACTTTCCAAAACTCTACTGAATTGCATCACAAAATGGCCAACCTGCAGTAATGACTCATTAGCGCTCCTTCTATAAACTTGGGCCATTATAAGCCATGTGTAGAAACCAAAAACAGGCCGAAGAGATTCAGCTCCTCTACTTTCCAGATCCTCTACTTTCAGGTGAATGGGTATTTGCGTTTGGAATATGTGATACAATAATGTTTGTTAATATAAAGTGGTAGGTTAATATAAACCTGGAAAAAGTGTTGCGATCAGTACACTGAAACTGTTCAGTATGAAGCAGGAATGTGGTATTCAATAAGAAATTCATGTCCCATGTCCAATTTTATTTAGTCTTTACACCGATCAGCCATAACATTATGAGCACCTGCCTAATATTGTGTAGGTCCTCCTTTTGCTGCCAAAACAGCCCTGACCCATCGAGGCGTGGACTCCACTAGACCTCTGAAGGTGTGCTGTGGTATCTGGCACCAAGACGTTAGCAGCAGATCCTTTAAGTCCTGTAAGTTGCGAGGTGTGGCCTCCATGGATCGGACCTGTTTGTACAGCACCTCCCGCAGATGCTCAATTGGCTTGAGATCTGGGGAATTTGGAGGCTAAGTCAATACCTTGAACTTGTTGTTTTGTTCCTCAAACCATTCCTGAATCATTTTTGCGTTGTGGCAGGGCGCATTATCTTGCTGAAAGCGGCCAGTGCCATCAGGGAATACCGTTGCCATGAAAGGATGCACATGGTCGGCAACAATGCTCAGGTAGGTGGTACGTGTCAAAGTAACATCCACATGAATGGCAGGACCCAAGGTTTCCCAGCAGAACATTACCCAAAGCATCACACTGCCTCCGCCGGCTTGCCTTCTTCCCATAGTGCATCTTGGTGCCATGTGTTCTCCAGGTAAGCGATGCACATGCACCCAGCCATCCACGTGATGTAAAAGAAACCATGATTCATCAGACCGTGGTCCAATTCTGATGATCACGTGCCCATTGTAGGCGCTTTCGGCAGTGGTCACGGGTCAGCATGGGCATCCTGACTGGTCTGAGGCTACACAGCCCCATACGCAACAAGAACACTGTGTGTTCTGACACTTTTCTATCAGTACCAGCATTAACTTTTTAAGCAATTTGAGCTACAGTAGCTCGTCTGTTGAATCGGAACACACGGGCCAGCCTTCGCTCCCCACGTGCATCAATGAGCCTTGGCCACCCATGACCCTGTCGTCGGTTCACTGCTTTTCCTTCCTTGGACCACTTTTGATAGGTACTGACCACTGCAGACCAGGAACACCCCTCAAGGGCTGCAGTTTTAGAGATGCTCTGACCCAGTCGTCTAGCCATCACAATTTGGCCCTTGTTAAAGTCGCTCAGATCCTTGCCCATTTTTCCTGCTTCTAACTCATCAACTTTGAGGACAGAATGTTCACTTGCTGCCTAATATATCCCACCCACTGACAGGTGCCATGATGATGAGATTGTCAGTGTTATTCACTTCACCTGTCAGTGGTCATAATGTTATGGCTGATTGGTGTATATGGAGCACTGACTGTCACATCACCATCATCCTCAGCATAATGTGGTAAAGTTCATGTATGTGTTTATGTGTAATCTACATGTTATTTATTGTTTTTATAGAATTAAGTTTGAAATATATTGTGGTGAATTCTGACCAGCCTTGCTGTTTCTCTCAGTGATCATTTGATGGCAGCAAAATCTCACAAAGTACTGTATGGTCATTGCTGTAACTAAAACAACCTGTGATGGAAAGAAATGGCCCACTGTTTACTGTGTTTCAACAGCAGAAATGCACTGCTGTGTTTAATGCATTATAATTGATATAGCCTTTATAAGCTATAAAGTGTCCATATGTTGCATGATTGATAGGTATGCCCAGTGCTGTGTAGTTAGATGTATTACATAAGTCTTAGTATTTGCTATGAATGCCCTTTTCACTTGATTTCTATAAAGCTAAGGTAGGAGTAAGAGTACATGATTTCATTTTTAATGGAACTGAATCTCAGAATGGACCACAGGTCAGCTACATCTATTTATAGTGGAAAAGCTGTTGCTATGAGGATGTTGGCATGTTAAACCTGTTGAACACAAAGTAGGCTCAGTGCTTTGTGTGAGTTTCCTGAATGTTTATTTTAATGCTTAGCTATATTCTCTAGGAACTGAATGAAAGCCTCACAGAACAAATGTATCTTTCATGTAATTTCACACCATTGCAAGGAATTTTCTGGGAGCAATATAATAATTTGTAGTTAGCATAGCTTGACGGACTACAGAAAAACTTTAATTTGTTTCAACGCCTCCCAGCTTCTCCTGGCTTCCAGAAACATATCAGTAGTTCAGAATTCATTGGTAACTTGATTTAAAAACACCCCAGGAATCTTTCTATTTGTCCTCTGTGAAAACGTATCAAGAGCTGGTATAATGAGGGCATATCTTGAATGGATCTGCTGTTGGATGTTTGTGTAAGGAAATGCGGCAAATGCCATCATGCGCATCCTGGGTTGTCTTTTTTTTGTTCCGGAGCCTGGGATTATATTTGCTAAATTATGCCCTTTGAATTATTCGAGAGACCTTGCTTTTCAGTGATTTTTAATGCAAACATGTAACATGAACATGTAATCCTGACTGATGCCTGGCTAATACAAGAAAGTAACATGGACATGCAATCCTTGTTGGAGCCCCGACTGTTTTGGAGTCAGAATCACCTTTATTCTCGGCATGTTACAGTTTGAAGGTGACATGACATGGTGAGCATAGTCTTGTTAGTCTCTGTGGGACAGATGGCTGGTTACTGAAGGTCATAGCGTGGGGGACAGTGTTTCCCCTACTTATTTCCCAGCAGCGGGGGGTTGGGTTGCGCGCTGACGTCAACGACACAAAAGGCTGGATGCGGTAAAAGGTACAAGGATGTTTTTAATGTATTACAAATTGTCAAAAACGTCCGCCTTGTACACCAGTCTCTCTTGCTTGTCAGCTTTCTTTTCTTAACATTATCTCACAATACATTCTTAACATCCTTCCCTAATACCAGTATAAGTCCTGCCCTTCAGTTAACCATTCTCTAAAACAGTTAAAGAATTTGCCTCCCAGACACACAATAAAACCAAGTAGTTACTTGATAATGATGCAATATGTATTCCATGTACAGTATATTACAGTGTGTTGCGTTAGGGGTAAAAGAGGGGGTGGAAAATATAGTTTTGCTGGATATAGCACACGGTGCTCATTATATTTTCGACTTTAAGCACTCTCCTGAGTACTTCGTTCAATACATTCACAGAATAGTATTTACTCAATAGGCAATACGTATCCCCTGTATATTACCTTAGGGGGAGGAAAATAGTGTTTTTATATTCATAACACAATCCCTTTCCAGAGCTAATGAGCAGCAGCAAATTGCCAACAATTTCAGCAAAATATGATTTTTATTTCAGACATTCTACATTAACGTCTACATTTTCAGAAGTTCTCTACATTAATTTACTTCAGCTCTAACCATTTCTCAATGTACTCCATCTTCTATTATTCTATACCTTATGTAAAATATTATTTAAATGGTCATTCTGTTTCATTTACGTTTTTCCCACATGGTTATTGAGAATTTCCCCAATACACACTATGCAAATCTGCAAAAAATACTGAATTCATATCATACATATAGCGTTTCACTGCCGACTTTTAGTTTGAAGGCAAAATACGAAAACCGGAAGTCATATTGTTATTGTCAGATCTCTAATGTTGCCTGCATGATGCTAATCTACTGTAGCTAATTGTAGCTATCGAGTTGTGACAGTTAGCTAGCTAGCTTCTAACCTTTGGTTGTCTCTTAGACTTTGGCTACCTGCGTCTATGTGACAGCCACTTACTGACAGTTCCACACAAACGTGTGTGCACAGACTGTTACGTTTCTCCGACTTCACTCTCTAGCTTGACACTCTAAACGTTGGGTCCAGGATGGGGCTTGGCTCTTATGTCTGTGCAACGGTAAACCGCGCACAGCTTGGTAAAAAAAAATCATAAAAAGGTTGTTTTTTTGTGGTGGCGCATCACAATTTAGCAATGTGGCGCTGCTGTGATTACAATAAGGGGGAAACTGGGGGGGGTAACTGTTCAGGGGGCAGGATTTATTTTTGTCATGATTGACCTGAGCACTTCTCTTCCTGTAGGACGATAATCTCTGTAACTGTAGGTGACCAAGTTGAGTGGGATTACGTCTGCAATGTGCATTCACCCTATTTACGTGTGGTATCCTCCTGGTCAGGCAGTAGTTGAGCCACTGACAGAGTTTGTCTTGCAGTAGTTCTGGGATGATGGCGTTGAACGCAGAGCTAAAGGCCAAAAACGTTATCCTCGCATTTGTGTTTTTAAGGTAGTGTAGGACGGAGTATAGGCCCATGTTGATGGCGTAGTCCAAGAGCCCGTCGGTTCTGTAGGGAGACAGGACAGGACTAAGCACTAAAACATTTGATAACCAAGGTGAACTCTACAGGTTGTTTTTTGTTTTCTGTTGCTCTGTCTTTCGTGATTTGTAGTAACGTTTTACTGTAGAGGACACACCTTTACAGGATCTCTCATCATTGATGTCATATTCAGCATTAACCCTTCTGCTGGATGTGGAAAAACAGCATGCAGGTGTGAGTTGTCCCGTGCATCTTAGGTAAGAAAATCCATTTGAATTCAATCACTTTTTTTAAGGCACTGCATTTGATTTGAAAAAACCTTCCACAACCATAAAGACAGTTAAATAAAGACAGTTATTTTTTCCTTTTATTGTTTTGATTGTATGTGTAAACGAGTGTTGTAATGCAGTCTTTATCCCTTAACTGTCACCTCAGCAACAGGTTATTCAGAATGCTTCCCTCTGTTTGTACCGGAGCAGTATGGGGTATACTGTATTAGGGTACGCAGTATTTGTGGGATCATTGATTGGGGTGTGGAAGGTTTGTCCTAAATTACCCTACTAAACTGGGATAGGATTTGTTGTCCTTATTGTGTCCCACTGTGGGCGGAATATAACAAGGTGGTTATCCCCACAGCACCTGGCATCTAGTGGCTCTCTTTCATTTGTATCTCGCTCTTTGTCGCTCCATTTCCTCTTTGCTCTCTGTCAACATTGCCTTACTCTTTCTGTCTCCCTATTTTCTACCTTCTTTTCTTCTCTGTTCATCCCATCGTGCTTCCTTCTTGTACCCCTACTTACCCTCTCTTCACTCCCTCCTCTCTCTCAAATCCACTCTCTCCCCTTAAACCCCCCCTTCTCTCTTTCTGTCTTTCTCTCTCTGTCTCTCTCTCTCTCTCGCGCTCACTCTCTCTGTTGTTGGTGTCTCATCCAATCCTGAGATGCTGGCTTTCTTAGCGGAGTTAAATGGCCTGTGGACGGACACAGAGCCCTGGTATGTGACAGTGGCCATGGGTAGCCCATGACCTGATTAGATCACCATGAACCTGGAGGGGCTGGAGATGATTGCCGTTTTGGTGGTGGTGGTCCTTTTTGTCAAGGCTATGGAGCAGTTTGGACTCTTAGAGGCGAGTTACGACGGTAAGATATACGCTGAGCACTTGAGACATTCTCAGGACTTTTTTTTCTCAATAAACTGCAGGTTATGTCTTCCTCATAATTCCATACTTAGGTTTCCCGTACCATGTCTTTTGCAGTTCTATAAGCGTTGCATAAGCATCTGCCCTTTAAACACATTTGAGACCTCTGTTGGCTGTAACTGTATTTCTTAGTTCTCTCAAGTGCTATGACGATGCTCTGTAATTGTTACTCCTTCCTGATCTTTCTCGCCGTTCGCACATCCCATGGGAGGGCGATTAGTTAATAGTCATATTACGCGAGGACAGATGCTGAGTAGAATTTTTTTGTTGTTGCTGTTACCAGTTTATCGTGTGTTCTTGTGGGACATGTTGCACTCAGCACTACAACAATTGCTTAAACATTTATGATAAGTTGTGCATTATTTAGGTGTGGAAATTTTCCTCCCCTTCAGTGTATTTTTTCCTGACATTGTCGTCTCATTTCATTGGGGGGCCCACGCAGATGATTGATTGCGTTTGAAATGACTTTGATTGGATGTGCGAAGTTATGTCCCTCCGTGGGTAGATAATCCAATTACTGAAATGACAGGCAAATGGCTCAAGACCAGATGTAATGTAATTGTACATGGAAATCAACTTTCCTAAAGAACATGGGACTAGCACAAAATTGCTAATTCAATGCCAGTATTATGCTGTTATAATGTTTGCTTGTCTCTAATCACGTTGCAATTAATAATTCAAATGTGTGAGCACAGTTTAAGGTTTTTGGAATTGAGTTTACCTTGTTGTCTTGATTTTAGCAGCCGGTGATGGGAAATCAATGGGAAAAGTAGAAGCACTGTTTGATCCCACCAGCGTAAATGAAGGTGGTGGGAATGAGGGGACGATGCTGAAGAAGAAGAATAGGGTTTAAGTTGGCAGTAAAGCTAAATTTATTGTTTGAGTGCTGTTCATTCAGCCAGGATGTAGATTTGGTAAACCCAAAAGTGGTCTTAAAGATGGTGGAAAACTGTGAAGAAACGGGATGTTGTTGCGTGTGCATGTGTAAAATGATCCCAAATTATCTGAGACTCTACAGACAATCAACATGAGTGATTGGGAGTGATGATTTCAGCAGTAAGGCACTCATTTATATAAACATTCAAACATTCTTACAATACATTCAACTACAATGTTAGGAAAAGGTATAAGACTGATGATTCTTTTTTTAATTGATTTTCTTTTTAGCTGAACACGCCTTCTGCTTGAGTAAGCTTTATAATTTTTCCACAGTGGCACAGCTGTGTAAATGACATACTGACTCATTAAATGTTCTTGTTTTAGGAACCGTGAAGTAACCAATTTTGGTTGTGTGTAGTGAGGTACGGTGCCTTCGGAAATTAAGCCCCCTTTTCTTTCTCCACAATGTGTTGTAGACATCATTTCATAATTGATTAAATATTTTTTGGCATTCAATCTACGCACAATCTCGCAATGACGATGCAGAAACAAGTTTTAGAAATGTGTGCCAACTGATTTAAAATTAAAAGTATTTTCTCAAGTACATGAGTATACGGTCCCTTTATTCAGTATTTTGATCACAGCTTCAAGTCAGCTTCACACATCTGAATATGGGCAGTCAGATTGAATGGTAGCGTCCGTGAGGTGCAATCTTCAGTCTCCTCACAGATATTTAATGGGGTTCAATTCCAGGCTTTGGGTGGGCCGCACAAAGACATTCACAGACTGGTCTTGAAGTCACTCCAGCGTTGTCTTGGCTGTGTGCTTCGGGTTGCAGTGCCTAACATACAGTGTCCACAAAGTATTTGTTTGCATATTTTTTCATATCTTCCATGCAGAACTGTTTTAATTTAGTGACTTGTTCTCAATTAGCTCTGTTAGGTGTGGCCATTGCTTTTCCCAAATTTGAGCCATTTTGATGCGGATTGTCTTGTGTGTTATAGATTGTCTTACACTTTGATCCAAGCCGCACTTCAGAATCAGCTCACATATTCCAGGTCCTAAAGCAGCATAGTACTATCCACAAAAGCCACCACCCTGCTTGACCTTTCACGTGGGGTCAGTACTGTGCAATGCTGCTTGGTTTTTGCCAGACATAATGGGACCCATGGTGCTCAGAAAGGTAAACTCAGTTGTGCAATAAACATACCTGTCACGACTACACCTGCCACGATTACACCTGCCACAGAATCTGAGTGCTTGGATTGGAAAGGGGCTGTAGAGAGGAAAGATTGACAATGAAGAAGGGATTTCAATTCAGTGGCTGAGATGGACAGATGATCAAAGGATCCTGCTGTTTGTAGATTTGCATTGTTCCACAGTAGATTTTACACACGCCGAGACGAGACATTGTTCCCAATAATGTGTTCGGTCAAATGTCCTAAAAGCATGCAATTCTAATGATTATTGGATTGTGAGTCGACCTGCACACTTCCAATGACGCGGAAACCCACAGAGGCTTCATTGAAAGAGGTCGTTCATTGAAAGAGGACGTTCAATGAACAGTTGTAATATATCCTTTTTTAAAAAGTATTTCTGATGGGCCCCAACTTTTGTTAACAAAATATTTAACTGGCTATTTTGACAAGTGCCGTTCCTCCAACTGTTTATTAAAAACTGTCTGCCTGGATTTAAAAATAGAAACTCGATACAGCCGGATGCAAACAGCTCCTTGGAGTTTGGCCGCCTCTCCTTGGACGTGGGGACTGTGACTGACAGCAGTGTGCCACCAGAGAACAGCGATGTGACAGCTGATGAGACGAGCCCCCTGATAGACAAACTAGAGATCCCACCCTGTGGATGGTGTGCATGTCACAAGCCAGGTGCTACCACAGGTATGAAAGCACATGTGGGTTCACTCTGTTTTTATCCATATCTATTGTGTCAGAATTATATTAATGGATGTTAGGGCGAAAATGCTACATTAAGTTTGTTTCGGAAAAGAAACTGAGCTTAACATACTTCTTAACATGTATTTTAGCAATGCACATGAAAGGGCGATGTTAGGGGTGAAGGTGACTGCTTTTAATCTGTCATTTTACAATGTACACTGGCTAATTGCTGGCCGCTTGCTTAGTCAACAGTAGTTGTCTTGTGTTGTGACTCTGATCTTTGAAAGTTGCTACCAGAGAGAAACATTTCCCTCCACGGTGATTCACTATCACCATGGCAGCGCCACTCGCAGTCCTTCTCTGCCGTCGCTGTCATCACGGGAGCATTATGGCAAGCTGGTTTAATCATTGGAAAGCCGACGGTTCTATCGTTTTTTCTTTCAGAAAACAAACGTCTCCGTTTGATATGGCTCCCTTCTATTGCCAAACGCCCTTCCACCATCTGAGTTCCGGCACGTCACTATTTGACATGAGATACCAGTTGTTTTTGCATCTCAACTCGGAAATGATGCTGTGGTGCTTGGAGGAGAGCTTGTCTTTCCTGTTAAAAAGTGACTGGCCACTTTACACCAACGATGCCTCACCTGTTGAATAGAGTTACTGTAGTGTCACGATCTGGGTCTCATTTGGGCTTGTGTATATGTGACATACAGTACGTGTGTTGATCTTACAAGGTCAGAAGGCAATTTAGCTTTAACTGACTTCTGATCAAAGTGACTGGCTTCACTGGGGAAATCTTCACCTATGGTTGCTCTGGGAAAGTGCACTCTTCACTCAAAAGAGGCAAACTGAGCAAATCTTTCTGGACTTCTCAACCAGTCCACAATGTTGAGTAGTTAAGATGTGGCCTTCTAAATGTCCAGAAATTCTCATCTCAGGCTCTCTTCCATTTCACCTAAAAACTGGATGCATGCAGGTTGGCAGCAACGTTGGGCGGTCTGAGGCAAACATTACTAGGTTTCCATTAAATGTGTGTATTCTTGTTGGGCAGAATGAATGTGGATTTATGTGCTCAACAAAACTTTACCAACCACTTAACTGTTCATAGTGACTTTACAGAGTTTGCCACTAGAGGGAGCCATAGGCTCCTGTCATTTTGCAGAATATTTACTACTGCAAGCTGAAGTCTGAGGCTTTGAAGACCAAAAGCAAACCCAATGACAACTGCCAACTTTTGCTCAGTGTTTTTCTTTGTAGCTACTACTGGAAAGCTGATGAAAATAAATTATGTAGAATGGATACATTGGCTTATCAATTAATTACTAGCAGATGTGAGAGGCTTTGTTGGTGTATTTGAGTTTCTTTTTTTTCCCCACCCTTCTATTTGTTGCAGTGTACTATTCTATTAAACATGTTGAAGCTTTTAAATCAACATTAGAACAAATGACCGACTAATTGTGTATTCAAGTCATGGAACTCATTTTGTTGTTGTTGTTGTTGTTGCTGAACCAACTGTAGTTTCCAAAAGGAAATCAAATAAGCATTGCATGATACTTGTAATTTAGTGTGAACAGCTTTGTCAGTTTGTTTGTATCCCCTGCCCCTTTATTCGATTTTGAATGAGTTAGCAGGGTACATTTGAAAGGCGGATGTTCTACAAACTGAACCATTTTTCATAATTGTTCTAATGTCTTGGTATATCGGACGTGGAATAATAGGAGAATTGTCACTAAAGGAAGCTTTACATTCGGTTATGACTGAGCAGGCAGTCTTTCCACAGGCCTATTGCAACTAGATCATGCATCATAGTGCAGGGAGACGCACATTAAGTCGATGCTATTTGTTTATTCGCATATGTTACACTGTAATAGTTTTTATGTTGTTTACATGCACCTTTTTAATAGAGAAGGTGAAGAGAAGAGATAAGAGCGCTTCTAGTAGGGAGTGTGGCGATGATCTAGTGATATTTTAGGGGAACCTTCCTGTGAGTACACAAACCATTAGGCTATGAACCGTGTCTTATTGAAATGACTGGCCAGACTACACTGTTTGATTGACATTTCAACTAACGATGAAAGAAATTGCCTTCATTCTGAACTGGACCGAAAATAACAAGGACAATGTGAAACGGATGAAACCGTTCTCTTCCAAACGTACGGAAAGCTTTTGAATTTCTTCTTGAGCCCTTGGATGGTATTGACCTCACAAATTTATTTTCAGGGAGTAAGGTCAAATAAGCTATTGGAGCTGATTTTTCAAGGCTTTGTTTAATGACCTGTTCCTGTGGTCATTGTCCCGTACACTCTCTCCAGACTGTGCGTTGGCACCGTTTTATGACAGTGGTTCTTTTTTTCCCCCCTGGCTAAGAGAGATACTCTGTTTTACTACTCTTTGTTCACCTTAATTAGTTATATCTGTTCACCACTCCATGACCTCAGTTGCCTCTATTTTAAATAATCTTTTTTGCTGGACTGCGTAAGCGGAGCTGGGCAAGAAGAGTGATTGTCTCTTACTGACGTGAGTGACTGACTGACTGACTGACTGAGTGACTGACTACCCCTTGATAAATAGCGTAGTGGTGAGAGACGCGGACCTGCAACCAATAGGTCCCACATTCGAATCTCGTTACAGTCAAAGCAAAGTATGCATTAGGATTTGTTCCGGATAAATAAAAACTATGCTTGCTTGCATGATTTTTGGGTCAGGATAGACAAAAATCATGCTGGCTGCAACCTTCAATAGCCACTTTATAGTAAGCCTAAAATAAAACTGTTCACGGTTATATTGCGACTATTTCTGGTGGATTTTCGAAGTATGCATCCGTGCATGATTTTTGGGGTATTATAGGCTAGATAAAAACCCCTTGGGCAGTAAAAGAGTTGACGAAAAAGTCAGTTATCATCACCTATATTGGTAGTTATTGTATCAATGTAATTCACGAATGAAAGAAAAATGAACGTTTTTGTGCCATGAAATAGCTTTCGCTGTGTTAAGTTCATATTCAGTCTCGCTAGAAATTGCTCAAATCTTATGACTGTACTTAATACTTAGATACTAGTAAGCCTATTACTGGCTAATAAGCTGTTAAAACGGCCAGTGGCAAAAGCCATACATTTCATAGATGGTATTTGTGGTGGAGGTAAACTTAAGAAATGTTAGTCAGTTTAACACAATGCTTAATGGTGTCTAGTGAAATATTCAAACTTGGCGTGATGTTAATGCGTGACAAAATGATCTAATGTCGAGATGCTATACCGACACCAAGCAATCGTATAGCACCATGGTGTAGTGATCGAAGACACAGCCGCTCAAGTGGGAGACCAGCGTTCAGTCTAGTGAGGGCAGCAACATTTATCACTTTTAATTGCGGGCCAGCTGAACTAGGCTTGCCTGGTTCCTTTTCTGGTTAGAACAGGACTTTGAAGGACGCCTTTTGTCCTTGAACTGAGATCTGTCTTGTATTTCACATTTTAATTAATGGATCTTCTCTGTTCATCAAACTCCTGCAAATTATGGGTCATTGAATCATTTTGTTTGTCATCTTGTGTGTGCTCTTCCACGTCTGCATTTTGTCATCACTGCTTAAAAAGCTATTTCTGAACTGTCAGCGATGGTCTACTAAGCAACAAACAGTGCAACTTGTCATAACCATTAAAGTGACTGAATGGAGTCCTAAGCACTTAATTAGGAATTGGAATATGTAACATCCAAATTACGGAAGTTTTTATTTATTGACATACAAAATGCGCCATTGGACACAATCTCATGTCAACATTTTGTGAAGGTCTTTTGAACTTATTATTACTGACGTAATATATAATAGTTGACGTTTATATATATATATATATATATATATATATATATATATATATATATATATATATATATATATATATATATATA
>JACXGI010001180.1:24339-100630 GCA_016801175.1 Esox masquinongy | reverse complement strand
TTATTTTTCCCCCTCAAAGATTTCAGTTTGTTTTTCAATTGAATTGTTCACGTTATAGGTAATAATAATAAATTGAATTTATATAGCGCTTTTCTTAGACTCTTAGACTTTTCTTAGTCGCTTTACAGGGGAGGTACATTATAAAAACAGAACTAAACAAAACAAGATTCAGGCACAAATGAGTGGGGGGGGTGGGGGGGGGGGCTACGGATAGGCAGCGGTGAAGAGATGGTTCTTGAGGTGGGACTGGAAGATGGTGAGGGACTCAGAGGTGCGGATTTCTTGGGGGAGTGAGTTCCAGAGCCTGGGAGCTGCCCTGGACAAGGCTCTGTCCCCAAAACTGCGGAGGTTGGATTTTTGGATGGAGAGAAGACCAGCTGAGGTGGATCTGAGGGACCTTGAGGGTTGGTACCGGGAGAGGAGGTCAGTGAGGTATGAGGGGGCCAGATGGTGGAGGGCTTTGTAGGTGAGGACCAGGATTTTGTAGGTGATCCGGTGGGAGATAGGAAGCCAGTGGAGTTGTTTTAGGACAGGAGTGATGTGGTGCCAGGATTTGGAGTGGGTGATGAGTCGGGCGGCTGCGTTTTGGACCAGTTGGAGTCGGTTGATGTTGGTTGAGCTGATGCCGAGGAGAAGTGAGTTGCGGTAGTCCAGTCGGGAGGAGATGAAGGCGTGAATGCGTCTTTCAGCAGCGGGGGGTGTGAGAGAGGGTCTGATTTTGGCGATGTTGCGGAGGTGAAAGAAGGAGGTTTTAATGACTTGACGGATGTGAGGCTTGAGGGAGAGTAGAATCAAAGATAACGCCAAGGTTGCGGGCCTGGGGAGATGGGGAGACAATGGTGGCGTCAATGGTGAGAGTGGGGTTATTGGTTTTACTGAGTGTGGATTTGGAGCCTATGAGGAGGAATTTTGTTTTGTCGCTGTTGAGTTTGAGGAAGTTGTGTTGCATCCAGGTTTTAATGGCTGACAGACAGGAGTTGATGTGGGAGAGGGGAGGATTGTGGGGGGATTTGGTGCCGAGGTAGATTTGGGTGTCATCGGCATAGCAGTGGAAGTCCAGGTTAAGGTGGCGGAGTATCTGACCAAGAGGGAGGATGTAGATGATGAAGAGGAGGGGAGCCTTGGGGAACACCGTGAGTGACTGTGGCTGTGGCAGAGGTGTGGTTATGGATAGAGATGAAGTGAGATCTGTTGGATAGGTAGGAGTGGAGCCAGCTGAGTGCAGTACCTTCGATACCGAGGTCTTTGAGTCTGGTGAGCAGGATGTTATGGCTCACGGTATGGAAGGCTGCACTCAGGTCGAGGAGGATGAGGATGTTGAGGGAACCGGTGTCAGCAGAGGTGAGGAGGTCGTTGAGGACTTTGAGTAGAGCGGTTTCAGTGCTGTGGAGGGGGCGAAAACCAGATTGGAGGGGTTCGAATTGGTTATTGGCAAGAAGATGGGTTTGTAGTTGTGTGGCGACTATACGTTCCAGGGTTTTAGACAGAAAGGGGAGGTTGGATATTGGGTGGTAGTTGTTGAGGGAGGAGGGATCCAGACCAGGTTTTTTAAGGATTGGGGTGACAGCGGCAGTTTTGAAGGCAGAGGGGACTGTTCCAAGGGACAGTGAGGAGTTGAAGAGGTTAGTGAGGTAGGGGCATAGGACGGGGAGGCAAGACTTCAGGAGTGGAGTAGGGAGGGGGTCAAGGGAGCAGGTAGTGGGTTTGGAAGAGCTGATGAATTTGGAGATTTCAGGAGGAGTGACCGGGTCAAACTGGGAGAGGAGGCAGTGAGGAGGAGGGGTCGGGAGGTCAAGAGAGATGGGGAGAGGAGGGACCATGGTGGGTGCTGGAGTAGATACTGAGAGGTGAGATAGAGATTGGTAGGTGATGTTGATTATGTCAGTGAAAAAGTGGAGGAATGAGTTGCAAAGATCCGGAGTAGATGTCGGGAGGGTGTTGGTCCGAGGCTTGATGAGGTTGTTCATTGTGGAGAAGAGAGTTCTGGGGTTTTGGCAGGGGTCGGTGAAGATGGTGGAACGGTGGGCAGATTTGGCAGCATTGAGGGCATGTTTGTAGGCAGTGAGATGGAGTTTATAGGCTTCATGATGGACTGTGAGGGATGATTTCTTTGTCAGACATTCAAGTTGGCGGCAAGTTTGTTTCATTTTCCGGAGTGCAGATGTGTACCAGGGTGAAGAGGTGTTAAAAGTGACAGTTTTTGTTTTGAGGGGGGCCAGAGTGTTGAGGGAGGTAGACAAGGTGGAGTTGAGGTGGTTTGTGAGATCATCAGGTGAGGTGGGGTTTAAGTCCAGGTGGAGAGTGGCGGAGAGCAGGTCAGAGAGATGGTGGGGGTCGATTGATTTAAGGTTGCGGAAGGTGATTTCTCTGAGGAGGCGGGGGCGTGGGGGTGGAGAATTGATGGTGAAACCTATCAGTGTGTGATCAGAGAGGGGAAAGAGGCATGGATGGAGGTCGAGCACCGGTTGGTTAGTGGAGCAGACCAGGTTGAGGATGTGTCCTTTTTCATGGGTGGGGGTTTGGTTTAGGTGGCCGGTAAATGAGGATGACTGTCATGGAGGAAAGAGCTTTGAAGGCAGATATTCAAATGAAGATACTGAGGGGAAGGTGAGTTCTGTGATCCGAAAGTACTGATTGAAGATAACAGCGAGGCCACCTCCACGGTGGGAGGGGCGGGGTTTGCAGATGTAGTTGTAGCCAGGGGGGATGCGTGGTTGAGGGAGAAGAAGTCATTGGGTTGTTGCCAGGTTTCAGTGAGCAGAAGGAAGTCCAGAGTGTTGTCTAGGATTAGTTCATGGAGGGCAAGGGCTTTATTGTTGAGCGATCGGGTGTTGAGGAGGGCAAAGTTGGCATGGTGAGAGGGTGGTGGGATGGGGGCAGGCTGGAGAGATCTGAGGTTGTCCTGGTTAGCAGTGCGTGTGGTCGATGGGGTGTGGGGGTATTGCATTTGAGGGGGGACAGTGAGCGGATTTGCAAATGATTGGAGAGTATGATTAAGTGTATGTGAAGTGCGGAAGGCACTGTAGTCCAGTCCGGGTTTTCTGTGCAGCCAAACGGTGCGTTCAGCCCTATGTGATCCAGTGGGTGAAGTATTCTGATGACGTGAGACAGGTGCAACAGAGCGTGCAGGTGACCATATGGATTGAATGGATTGTCCGTGGTGGAAGAAAACAAACTTGCGGCGGGAGCTTCTGTGGATGTAACGGGGTCGACGTAGAAGTCCGAGCTGTTTGATGACTGGGATGCAGGATGGAATGGAGTAGTTGACGAGTTCGACCAGTTGCAGAGTTGAATATTTGAACATGATGCCGAGCGGAGGGACTGAGAGCTCCGTGATAGTGGTTAGCCGTGAGAAGGAGGTCAGCAATCGGGTTAGCCGCTGTAGCAGCTAGGATTAGCCGCCACGCGTTTGGTGAACAGGGGCAGCCAGCTAGCGGCTAACCAATCGAGGCGACAGTCTGGTCGAGGAGCCCAGACGGCTTCTGGAACCAGCTGAGAGCCTGTCCAGAGGTATAGAGGCTGTCCAGAGGTAGGGGTACAGCGAACACAAACAAACAGGAACACGAGAGTAGCAGACGGAGAAGCGGCAAATAAACAGCGCCAGCGTCCTCTCACGATGCGTTGATCAACATCTTGTCATCATAGTGTTGCATTGGTACAAGAGATTTTGTTAAACCGGATAGCCCTTCCTTAGGGTGGAACTTCAAGAAACCAACTGGCTAACTGTAGGTCACATTAAAGGTGGATAACGTTCTGACAGGATTTATCTTTGTCTCATTCTTTTACATCACAAGAACCTGGCATTTTAACAGGGGTGTGTAGACTTTTTATATCCACTGTACATAAATACGACAAGGAAGAATGTTCACCTGTATTGTTCACCTGTTCACATTTTTGTGAATCGGCCGATACTGATTGCTGGCTGATATATCGGTAACTGTAGTTTGAACATCTACACTATGAAAAGAACTTCTCACTTTGAAGATCTTAAGTTATAAAGACTGTTTGAGCTAAATGTGAGTGAATAGCAACATGGTCAGACCGACCAATGATTGTTGCGTCACTCGTCACCAGACTAACTATGCCGGCCATAGCTTTATCTTTAATGAACTGCATTTTGTTTGCATTGTGTTGACCGGTGGCCCATCAGAAGGCATTTTAACACAGACAGGCATGATTTAGGCCCAACTGTGGACGTACCTAAGCAGTGATTGATAGGAGTTCACAAGTGTCACATTGCAGCATTTTCTCACGTCCATAATCTATTCTTAATCTACCCTTCTCTTACCATTCTCTTTCTGCTTTTGTGCAGGCGGTACGTCAGGGGTCCAGACCCGAGGTGCCCTCTCCACCCCGGAGGACCACCTCAGGCAGCACCACCACCCCCACCACCCTCCCCTGTTCCACACCCATCCCGGCCACGACGCGCCTTCCCAGGGCTGCTCCCTGGACAACGGCTGCTCCCCGCTGCACCTCTCCCACAGGACCCAGCCCTCCAAACACAGCCTGCATCACGTCAACAAGATCCTCCGTGCCAAGAAGCTCCAGAGGCAGGCAAGGACGGGCAATAACGTGGTCAAGAAGAGGGGGCCCGGGCGCCCCCGGAAGCATCCCCTGCCCTCCCCTCCCCCGTCGCCTCCCCCGCCAACTGAACTGACGCAGAACAGGCACCGGGACCGAGTGGGGGGAGGAGTTTCTGGGGGAGTAATGTGGGAGGGAGACACGGTGACAGACGCGATCGAGTCTGTCGTCCAGGGCCAGCGCAGGAAGAGCCAGAAGAGGAAGCACTGGCAGACAAACGGGGACATTGAGGAGGAGGAGGATGACGAAGAGGAAGGGGAGGAGGGAGAGGTGGAGGAGCGACCGTTGGACAGGGAGGAGAACCTGGGTGGTCTTGGGATGAGGTCTAGAGCCGGCGGAGGAAGAGAGTGGCTCACCCAGGATGAGGTCACCCGCTTTCGCAGGTACAACCAGCCGCCACTATAATGATGTAATAAATAATTAATCAATTGGATTTAAATTGTACTTTTCCAGACACCCAAAGCGCTTTACATTTTAAGGGACAAGCTCACCTTATTCAGCACGAATGTGAGACACAGTGACCACTTTGCTTCAGATTGCTCGACACACATCACCTATGTGCTGGAAAGGTTAATAGGGATATAAAGGCAATTGCAGGCTGACTTTTGGTAGCAACCTTAATCCTGTTCCAAGATACTTATCCCCAATGCATGGGAGGCTTGGTGGATCCATGAATCAAAGGTGGCCTTTCTTAATAAAATGAAAAGTCATCTTGCTCGCTGCTATTTGCTAAATCGGCCTACCAATCACCTCCTACACGTCTGTTGTATCAGTCTGACATCCTGCCAATGAACAGATTGTGTTTGTAAGATTTTTTGGGCAAAGGTTTTTGCACAAATGTGACACAGTGAACCTAGATTCTAATGATGAAGTCTATCTATTTTGTGAAGCTCTTTGCTTGCTATTTATGTGTTTTTAAACGGCAAGCTGGAAAGTAGGTGCCTATTGTTTTGTTTCTCCACATGAAGTGAGGAGAATGTTTTTGCTAGCACATTACAAGTTCCTGCTCTTTTTTTAGCCTCCATTCAGAGCCAGTCCTTGGAGTCATGTGATTTGGTCCAATTTAACAAAGATGATAACTTTACTCTGTAACGTCACTTGTACAGAAATCTACGGTCACTCCCGAGTTCAAATTTGACTGGTTGATTTCCCAGGCTTGTAGGCTGTGTTCAATAGCTCAGGGACAAGGTTATAGTAACATCAGAAGTGAAAATGTGGTGCACTGTGATCAGCTTACTTTCATCAGCAGTGCTAATCTTAGTTCTTAGCAACTGTATATATGTGACAATTTATCAAGCCAGTCATCGCTATAAACTGAGTCACGGTTCTATTTCAGTGATCTGGAGGGGAAACCAGATGGCCCCTCCTCCCCGGAACGTCCGGGCGCTGTGTCCATGGAGCCAGCTCCACCTATGCCTATAACAAGCCAACGAGAGAAGAGGGCAGCCAGGCCTCCGAAGAAGAAGTTCCAAAAGGCGGGGCTCTTCTCCGATGTGTACAAGACTGCAGAGTGAGTCCCGTAATGGAGACACACAGACACATGTCAAATCTGGATGCACTGTACGCTTGCCTAAGGTCATCCCAGGAATATTTAGGAAATCAATGGACATCTCACTCCCTCACAGTTTTAATCCCCCCCCCATTTCAGTCCTCGTAGTCAGCTCCTGCAGCTGAAGAAAGAGAAACTGGAGTACACACCTGGGGAACATGAGTACGGCCTTTTTCCTGCCCCCATCCATGTTGGTGAGTGTTCTTATAAAAACACACACAAACAGAAGTAGTTGTTATTACACACCCGTTTCTGGAGGTTCTTATGCACACTATTGTTTAGTATTTGGATATTCAACAATTTATTGCACATTGGCATGACATGTTACAATGTCCTTATATTAACTCACTCAGTCATTCTCAGTCTGACATTTTGTTTAATTTCCAACATTTTCAGGAAAGTACCTAAGACAGAAACGCATTGATTTCCAGCTGCCTTACGACATCTTGTGGCTTTGGAAACATGACCAGGTGATCACTCACGCTTATGCCAAGTATTTTTCCCCCATAGTAATTTCTGTAATTCTCTCATATAATCACAATATTATAAGCTCCAGTTTATTGAATGCTTTTTCAACCACCCCCACCCTCCAACATCAAGACACTGCCAAGTGTGTCCATACACAAGTTCAGTGGAGTCTACCAATCAGCAGAAAATGTTTTGACTTGTGAATTAACTGGACAAAGGCTTTGTTGCCAGGGAACTTGGTTGCCAGGGAATTTTTTATTCGGATCGGCAACAATGTGTTATTTTAATGAAAGTCTACAACCAAACCTTAACTTCTATCAGTGTGTGTATTTAGCAAGCAAAACAATCTTCAAGTGGGCTCTCTCAATTTTTGTACTGTCTGCGCCGCCGCGCAGGGGTCTTCAACCTTTTCAGGCATGCGTGCTACTTACAAATTTTTTTTAAACATGTCACATGTTACTAAATTTTTCTGGTGTATCTTTAATTGGGCACTTTATTCTTTCCCCTGCAAATTTTCCGTATGTCCCTAGTGTACAAGATAAAGTACTCCAATCGATGAAAGCAGCTATACATCACTTTCCTCTCGTCCGAACGACCACGCCCCCTTTTGGGGGAATGCGAGCGCTGTAAACGTGTGGAAGGCAATGGCGGAATATTGTCAATAGTACTGGTACCATGCCTAAAAGCTGCAGCGTTGTGTTTTGCATGTTGAATAAGATTAAAAAAAACGAGTATATGCTTTTCTTTACTTCCCATAAAAGCGAAGGACAGCAAAAGGAGAGATCTGTGACTTCAGGCCATCTGTAGAGGGTGCAAATGGTCAACTATGGGACCTGTCCAGTCAACATGTTAATGTCTGTGGCAAACACTTCATCACAGAGTAGTTAATGATGCTTAAGTCAACAGTTATAATGTTAAAAGTCAAAGAAGTGAATGTTGATGCTGCATTGAAAAGGCAGTACATAGAACATTCTGAAAATTGACTTCCCTGAAGTGATTTTATGTCATGATTATCGTCATAATAACTCCAATTCAAAGTGTGTCTAAATGCAGCATAAATGCCATGATAAGAAAATTATAGGGAATTGAATCTTTAAAAATTAAATTAAGCAACAGATGTAATTGTTCATTGCAAATTATTGTCGCAATACACATCATTCATTTGTAGCCTACCTTGTAGTTGCAGGGTGCTAGTTAGCTTGCTAAACAAGTTAGCGATTTAATTAGTTTACAGTAACGTCACATTGCACAGACTACCAAAACAGCAAAATAAAGTGACAGATGTCATAAATACATTGCCTGGAGATTCAATAAAGTAGTTGTATATAGCCTATCAGGATATGACACTTCCGGCTGGGTTGGGTCGTTCGTCCACTTTGATGGAGGCAGACTGAATGGACACTCAACCCCTATTTCTTGTGTTTACGACATGAAATAATTGTTTGCCTGACTGGCCATAGTGTTTGTGCTCCTAATTGCTAAAATGCAATATAGTTTTCTTATTTTGTTAGATTTATTGGCAAAAACGTTGGATTTTGTATTCACCGCCAGTCAAATTAAATGGGCTGTTTTCCCCCTAAAAGGGGCAGGAGTATGACACGAAAGCAAAGTACCCGGATGGGTTGCTCTCATCTATAACTTTTATTTCAAAGTACCTGGTCAAATTCGGGTACTCTTAAGGGGAGCCTGTGTTCTATTGAATTTTTTCAAAAAATGTGTTCTATTGAATTTTTTATTTTGTGGAAAATGTTCCCAAGTACAGTTTTCTCAGTCATATTTTTATTGGTTCAGGATTCTTCTCTGTGTTTAATCATATCAGAATAAAATAAATAGGCCTGTAATTGCCCTATCTTTGTAATTGTCCTTCAGTAGCAAATCTGGCTTATTCATTGTTTTTTTTGTTGTTTTTTTTTAGCAAAAGTGGAATCAGGCTTTGATGGTTCTGTTGCCTATTACTGCTGTCATTTTATGCAAGTAGTACATATAAATAAGATGGTATCTAACTTGTTTTGAGTAAGTTTGTCACTCATGACTACTTTTCTGTTTTGATAAGGTTTTGGGGAAAGTAATAAGGAGTGGATAGACTCTTAGCTGCTACATTGGCGTGTGCTTAAAATGCCTGCACTGCGCAGCTGCTGTAAATTTCTTTTTGAAGTTTGTTATTCACAGATCGACATGCGTAAACACAATAGAAAAGGGCCAGGAATAATAGGTTTTAAATGCTTTTTGGACACTTAAAACATTCACTCCTGGCCAAAGTAGAAACAAGAGATGATGTCACAGCAGCAACCAGTCATGTTGTCAATACCATCTGTGCATTAGCCTAACTCATGAAAATGTCATACTGACTTTGTTTAGCCAGCAACACACAGCTATCCAGCTAAACGGTTTAGGTCCAACCACTCAACCATATTGGGACTGCAGTAAATATATCCCTACAAAAGAGTTTGACTACTTCTGCTGCACGCGCACTCTTAAAAGCTTGCAGTGTAGCAAGTAAAACTGAGCTCTTACAGATTGCGCACACAAGCCTAGTGTGGCTCCTATCAAGGTATGATCAAATGTGCAAACTAGACAGACGGGGCAATATACTAAAGTTAATTTGCCAGATAGTGTGTCAGTTTTTGCTTTTCAAACCAGTAAAGACTGAACAGGGGTGGGATGATTTTAAGCTGCAAGCCTGCAGTGTCTAAAAGTTGAGAGTTTTGTGGTTGAACACTTGAAAGCTCCATGTGCTTCAGAATTGTTTTGCAATCAGTAGGTTGCAATCAACCTCATGGGTACCCCATGGTCTACTTCAATAGTACTTTTGACAAAAATAGGTAATTTGGTAGACCTCTTTCAATAAAACAGCAAATGTATCCAGAGTTCAAGGATTTCTTTATTAGGAATTCACTGTCAACGGAGCTGAGCGAGGCCTGCTTTCAGGAATGTCACGTGACCCAGTTTTGCAGCTGCTTCAGTGCTGCACTATTAGGAGCGCAAAGGGAAGAAGGCAGACTCCACTGAACTACTTTCAATGTGTTGAATCACTCATGGACTTTCTTGAAATTGTTAACTTCTCCTTTAAGGCCCTGCGATAGACTATTTGTCCATTATTATCAAGTTTTCGTCATGCTACAGAAATGGGCTCCTACCCTATGAGCCATTCTGGCTCGAACAAGGCTTTACACGCCTGATTTATTACGTATATTTCTTTTCTTTTTTTCTTCAGCTTTACGAGAAGCCTGATGTCCCCCTTTATAAAAAGATCAGATCAAGTGAGTACACTCTCCTAATAACACTGTACCAACAATAACGCCCTGTCTCAAACGGCACACTATGTCCTATAAAGTGCGCTGCTTGTCAACCAGAGCACTATGAGGCCCTGTTCACAGTGAGTGCATCGAATAGGGAACAGCGGGCCACTTCAAACGCAGCAGCAGTTGCTTGTGGTCTGGTCAGCCATATTGGGTGTCCGTTTCCCTGAGTTACTTGTGTCCCCCTGTCCGCCGTAGATGTCTACGTGGATGTGAAGCCGGTGTCGGGTTACGAAGCCAACACCTGTAACTGCAGGCCTTCCGGGGAATCCGCTGACAAAGGCTGCCTTGACGAATGCCTCAACAGGTATAAAGACCGGTGTTGGACTGCGTAAACCTCGCACGGCGGCATATGCTGTGTTCTGTTTATCTTCCAGGAAAATATTCTCAACCCTGGTCTTTGATTGACATTTGTTTTGGAAATCTGCCAGAGAACACGGTTTCAATATGATGGTTTTATTTAATATAATTAAATTATAATTTATTACACTGTTATTATCATTGTTATTATATAAACGATCTGTTCCAACTGGCTGTAGTATGAGTCCCTTCCTTCCTGTTCCTCAGGATGAGCTTTGCCGAGTGTTCCCCCAGCACATGTCCCTGTGGGGAGCGGTGTGACAACCAGCACATCCAGAGGCATGAATGGGTGCAGTGCCTTGAGCGCTTCCGCGCCGAGGGTAAGGGCTGGGGCATCCGCACTAAGGAGCCCCTCCGCTCTGGCCAGTTCATCATTGAATACCTGGGAGAGGTTGTCAGCGAGCATGAGTTCAGGTGAGATTTTAAAGCATTTGTTGGTTACCTAAACCCAGCATGCATTGTGGGGCTTCCACATTAGTGAACATTTGATTCAGGTGGAAGTTTGGAAGGAAATGCCGGCAAATTATTTAGCCGGGTTGTCCTCGAAAATGAGAATTGGCTTTAAAGTGACTAACCTGGTTAAGTCAATAAAATAATATTTCTGTCATGTTTAATTATCAGTATTGTTTCTTTGGGTGCATCAGAATGTTTCTGCAATGTACGGCTTTGTTTTTAAGCTCTCTTACATTCTTATAAGCTTATCCTTTTTCTCTCGCGTGTGCTCTTTTTCTTTTCCAATTTCTCTCTCACTCACTCACTCTTATCCTGTAGGAGTCGTATGATGGAGCAGTACTTTGCCCACAGCGGCCAGTACTGTCTGAACCTGGATAGTGGCATGGTGATCGACAGCTACCGGATGGGCAATGAGGCCCGCTTCATCAACCACAGCTGTGAACCAAACTGTGAGATGCAGAAGTGGTAAGTTACTACGATAGTAATGTATGCCATTTAGCAGTTTCTTTAATCAAAAGCGACGGCCAGTCCTGCCTGCTTAGTTTCCATATGGGTTGAAGTCCACATGCTCCATAAACTAAGCTATAAGTGACAACTTCAGTGGTGTTTGGGTTCACCTTGGGTTGGTTTCTGAACTCAAAGGAATCCCAGTGATGTGCTCGTTTACCTCCTGAAAAGCATGCTCAGTGAATATTCTCCATCAAAGGTAATTCTGAGTCCCCATTGAGGCTTAATCTGTTTGGAAATTATCATTTGGCCTAATCCAGGGGCTGATGCACATTGCTCACCACCTTTAGGCCTGAGGACAATCAGTTGGTTGACGTACAAGGGTATGATTTTAGAGACAAGCATCTCTTCTTCGCCGTTCTCATTTCAAGCACGATCAGTTACATACTTACGTTGATTTATAGGCTTTGCTACAGAAACTGAACTTTCATTTGGAAACTATTTGGTTAGTGGAACCCTTCAAGTTTGATGCCCTTAAGTTTCTTGCATAAACATCTACATTTTACATTTACATTTGTTAATTGCAATGTCAGCTATATACTGTGTCCTTCATAATTTTGGATACAGAAAAAATAGTTCTTCTTTTGAATGTATACTCCAATAAATTTGGGATTTGAAATCAAACAAATCCCAAATTCTCTATTTAGAAATGAGAAAAAGTTATTAGTTGGCCACCCATTTCAGGGCACCCATAAGTATTGAACTAATGTAGTCAGGTGTGTTCCTTCACATCATTTCTGCAGGCGCGAAGTGTTGATTCTAGGCTTGACTTATGCCATTGTAACCTTCTAATGTCAACATAAGGACCAAAGTGGTGCCAATAAATAGCCGGCCAAGAAGAGCGAATGTCTCTTACGGAGTGAGTGACTGACTGACTACCCCTTCTTAAATAGCGTAGTGGTTAGAGATGCGGACTGCCATGTGGGCGACCGGTGTTCGATCCTTGCCACAGACAGATAAGTATGCATTAGGATTTGTTCAGGATAGACAAAAACTTTGCTGGCTACAAGCTTTTGTAGCTACATTATAGTAAGCCTAAAATAAAACTGTTTACATTTATATTGCGACTATTTCTGGCGGATTTTTGAAGTGTATACTTTTTGGGGTAATATAGTCCACAAACCCTTGTGCAGTAAAAGAGGAGGGGTTTCCACGATTCTCTAATCTTTTCTCTTTACGAAAAAAGTGAGTTATCGTCACTTACATTGATAGTTATTCTATCAATGTCATTCACGAATGAAAGAAAAACTAATGTTCTTGTGCCATGAAATGAAATGGCTTTGGTAGTGTAAGGTTCATCTTCAGTCTCGCCAGCAATTGCTCAGTTCTTATGACTGTTCCATGTAGTAAGTAGATTACTGGCTGATAAAAGCTATACAGTTCATAGATGCTATTTGTGGTGGAAGTTAACTTAAAATGAAACGTTAGTCAGTTTAACAAAATGATTAATGGTGTCTAGGTAAATATTCAAATTTGGCGTGATGTTGATATGTAACAAAATAATCAAATCTCAAGATAATTTTCTGACAAGGTGCTATGTCCCAGTCGGTCCCTATACTGGCATACTAGCTTACTATATACACAACAGTACTTCACCATCATCCGCGAAGTACGTATTTGTAGTATGTAGTATGCGATTTGAGATTCAGCCTATGCTTTTGATTTCCTCATAGTTCACGTAACGTCGTGGTTAGCTATCCAACTGTTATTGTGTGGATGATCATCTACAGTAGTCTTTGTACAAGAGTGCACTCTAGGTCCGTTAATAAGCGTTCTGTTGCCTACGTTATTTCGGCAAAAAATGTAATGGCTGAGGTAAAATTTGCATTCCCGCTGTTTAAATAGCGTAACAGTTAGACATAGTCTGCCACATAGAAAACCACGTCTCGAAACCAGCCAGGGACAACAACATTCATCCCTTCTAATGGTGGGCCGGCAGAACTAGGCTTGCCTGGTTCCTTTTCTGGTATTTGTGAAGTTTTTTTTGTTCTATCAATTTCTTTCCCAATGAGGTTATATATTAACAGTATACTCCAATAAGTTCATATTTAGCTTCATACTGCATATACATTTGCACATTTCTACATACATATACATGTACATGTCTACAAATATACATCACATACAGTACATAAACCTTTTATATTTATATATAATATCCTCTTATATATAATATACTAAACATTTATATATAATATACCAATATTTCTTCAGATAATGATGTACCCTCCTAAGCACCCTTCTAAGGAAATAAAGGAAATAAAATGTGACATTCTACCTGAAACGTCTGTGGGACATTCCCACATCATATGATTATTCTACCTGATTTAGTGAACATAGTGAACTATTTGGAGTAGGAGCGAGATTAATCTTAAAACGCTTCAGAGGTGTTAAATAAAGTCAATGGATATATTTAAAATGAATAAGCTGATGATTTGGCTTATGCGATGCCAAGTTTACATTATTCCATATTACTTTCCAATTTAAATATTGTTCAGTTATATTTTAAATCTGTAGACCATATTTTCTTAATAGTTAGTCCAGAATATGATTTTTCCAGGAGTTGTTTATTTATAATAGAAGATAAATAAAAATATTTTTAAAAACTGTGTGACTTCAGTAACACTCTCCAGGAAGTAGCCTTTGATGTGTCAGTCACTACCATCCACAAAAGAGTTCAGCAGCAGAAATAGAGAAGCTACACTGGAAGGCAAAATCTCTAACTGATTCACTGGTCTTTATTAATGATGTAACAGCTGATGGCATCACCCTAAATAATTCTAAAGTGTACAGAAACGCCTTGTCTGCTAAAGTACAAGCAAATGCGTCTAAACTCATCGGAGGGCACTTGATCATACAGCAAGTGAACAACTCCAAACATACTGCCATAGGACCAAGAACCAAGTTTTTCAGAACCAACAACTGGAAGGTTCTTGACTGGTCAAGTCAACCTCCAGATTCAAATCCAAATGAACATACCTTTAATTTACTAAAGATATAAAAAGAAACAACAACAGAAGGTGACTTTAGTAAAGTAGTGTGGCGGGTTAGTGGGTTGCAGTCTTTATACCAGATTTTGCTTTATGAGGTAATGTGCTCCATTTTTAAACATAAGGGCTAAATTTCGACATGAATCTGTTCTAACACTTTTTCCGTTAAATTGTGTTAAATGTTCCCATTTATCAAAGGTGAAACAGTGTAATAAGTACACAAATACCCTCAGAAGTTGAGAGTCTGTCCTCAGAATAATAGTTTTTAGGTTTTAAACAGGTTTTAAGTGT
This sequence comes from Esox masquinongy, assembly GCA_016801175.1. Classification (NCBI taxonomy): domain Eukaryota; kingdom Metazoa; phylum Chordata; class Actinopteri; order Esociformes; family Esocidae; genus Esox; species Esox masquinongy. The sequence continues at coordinate 86,132 of JACXGI010001180.1, read as the reverse complement.
TTGAGTATAGAGACAAAAGAAGAGGAAAATGCTTTTAGTCCCAGTAAGAATGGTAGGCACTGTATCTGTAGAACTTGGCTTTGAAAATGAGATTACAGCTTTGGATTTTATCTATGTTTTAAAATTGAATGGTTTTGAAACGTTGAATCGTGACTATATTACAAATGATGGTCTCTCGCTCCAACCATAGGCCCAAAGTGCAATTGGCAAATGTGGTTGCCATCCTTGAAATGAAATAACTTTACCCTGGAAATGTAAATAAACACCAAATTCAAGTGACCTAAACAATTTCTTATGATGAACCTGGCAAAAAACTAAGATGTCCAATGAGCATGTGTCACATGCCGTTGCCTACACAACACTGTCGTAAAACGGTCTAGCATGCGCATTTAGATTGTTAGGTTCATTGGCTATTGAGAAGAGGCATCCATTGCGTAAAAAAAGTATTTTCTGGACAGAGGACTAAAAAACTTTAGTGAGGCATTCTTTGTCACATTTGCATAGACTTTCATACCAATTCATGATAGATTTTGTTTGGTTGAGCTCCCACAAACTGCTTTGCGAACAGTTACACAAGAAGAGATGCTCTCTTGTGAATCGCGAAAAAAAAATTGAAAGTGAAAGGGTACCAAAGACAAGTCTTAGTGACTTGGTGAGAGTCAAGTAGCAGGTTTTAACCTAATATTGGTGAAGACGCTTGTTAGATCTGCTCATAGGTCCCTCCTCGCCACCCCGCTCCTATCTCAGTGGTCTAGTTTTGTCACAATAATGTGATCACCTCTTATGCCAGGGATTACAACGCTAAATAGTTTCAGGCCCTTTCACTGAGATATAAACCAATTCACCAACCTCCAGGCCATTTCTGGATTGCACAATTTGCAGACAGGCTCCACCAAGGCAGTTGTAGACCTGGTTAAGCAGGCTTCTGAATCATCAGCTAATTTCCTAAGCATCATACTTATGAGTATTTGTCGGGTTTAATTCAAAAACAGTCAGAAAAACGTAACATGTTTAACCAACTGTCATTAAAAGAAAACAACGACAACTTTTGAAGTCAGTAGAAGTCGATAAAGAATGTTAAGAAAGTATTGGTGCGGCAGTTGGCTCAGCCGTTGGAGCATCTAACTACTAACTGGAAGGTTCCTAGATCAAATCTATTAACCTGTCATTCTGTCCTTTAGTATGACTGTTTACCCTGATTGCTCACTAAGTTACTCTGGATAAGAGGGTATGTAGTGATGCGCAGGGTGACTCATATCCCGCTGGCCCTGGGTTATATCTCCAGGGCAAGCCAGTTAAGGGTTATAAAATATTTTTGGGGTGAAAAGCAGGTCAGGTGCGGCTGAGTTGAATGTTTAAACGACATCATTAGGCCTAACAATTTTATTTTTAACAGTCTGTTATTTCTGAGAGAACTAGGTAATAGAATGCCTCTCGGAGTGAGCTACATTTCAGGCTGCCAACACACAGCTCTCTGTCAATCAGTGTCAGGCCCTTGATCTTAAAACAGCGCTACTCTGTTACAGCAGCATTTTCTATGTTTGCTTACCTGTGAATCCCTCTCATCCGCTAATTGACTCAAATGTCACAAACCTACCTGTTAACCCCAAAAGGGCCTGAACACCAAGGTGTTTAATGTTGAACAACTGTTGAGACATGGCGGGTTTTTTTTACATACCCTTCTGGAGTTTCCAGTCCAGTTTGTAAACTAGGACACACTGGTCATCAACTGTCTCTGTAGTGTAGTGTTATGGGCCTGGCCGCCATAAAGAAATTGTACAGGGAAAGAGAATTTCCGGTGTAACGTCTGGCCAGTGATTCATCTTGTCACAAAAGAGTGATTACGTGACGTAAGCAGGGCCTTAGACACAGCTGTACTAGTGCCGCAAGACAATGTGCTGAAACTGCTTTATTCCCCCGCGGAAATAATAAATTAGATAACGTAGAGTGTCTATCATATGCGGTTGTACTCTGCTTGAAGATGGTGTGCCCCTGAAATAGAAAAACTCTGTTAAACTCTTCCCTTGTATCGCTTGCAGGTCTGTGAATGGGGTGTACAGGATTGGCCTCTTTGCCCTCAAGGACATTAACAGTGGCACAGAGCTCACCTACGACTACAACTTTCATTCCTTCAACACCGAAGAGCAGGTGGGTGTGGCACAACTGCAGTTTTCCAAATTCCCCGCTAGTTACAGCCCTGACTTAGCCTGGTTTAGCCAGGTTCCAGGTCCACAGAAAAACAGTTGAAACAGGTCTGAGACCAAGCTAGCCCAAATTTTCTTGCTTAGATCCCCATTCTCCCCACACTGTTCTGGCTTCCTGTTTTTGGCACACACCTCACCTCACTCTATTTACCTTGACCTTCTTTCCCCTTACCTCCTCCCTCTTAATGCTGCCTACTTCTCTCACTCTCTCTCCCTACTCTCCAACTCTCTTCCCTTGCTCTCTCTTTCTCTGTTACTCTCTCCCTCTACAGCAAGTGTGCAAGTGTGGCTCTGAGGGCTGCCGGGGCATCATCGGAGGGAAGAGCCAGCGAATCAATGGGCTGCCTGGGAAGACAGGCGGGGCCCGGCGGCTGGGTCGACTCAAGGAGAAACGCAAGTCCAAGCACCAGCTGAAAAAACGAGTGAGTTTAAGGGAGAGGAAATGTCTGTGAAGAGGTTATATCAGGTTCCTCTTGTTACTACCCTTGTAAATGGGTCGTTGATATTTACTGCGTCTGCTGTTTTTCTATACAGCAGATGGAGCCTGAACTGCAAAGTCATGTATTCTGATCCTAAATAATCCCAATGGGCTGGTAAATGCTCTCTAAAATGTTTGTCCCGGACATGGAAATCATGGAGAGAACAATATTATTTGTGTACATGACACCTGATATCTTAATTTTCATCATGCCAATAGCCTGATATGGATGAAATTTTGTTGAATTATGCATTTTCACATGAATATTTGGCATTTACAAAATTACCCTCATTGGCCAGATTGGGGTGTTGTAATAAGCAAATAAAAATTCACACCTTACAAGGTCATGCCTCTTATCCCGGTTTAACCTGAAGTTATACAATTCATTAGGTATGTCCCTCTGCTCAGCACAGTAATTTAAAAAAGAATGGCTGCCAAGAAATATTAATTTGGTGATGTTCTGGCACGCAACTGCATATATCTTTCAAGGAGATTCGTATTGTGTACGAATATTTGGTACATGTTGCAAACATTGTTGAGACTTAACCTAATAGAATCTTAATTTTGTCTACTTGTAAAGCTATAATGGCTACGTGTTTATCTCTTGATCTCTAGATGTTTGACTTATGTTTGACTTATGACTCTTGAGTGATCAACTTTGCCTCACACACTCAGTCTGAATCTAGTTAACCAAAGAGATATTTCACCCAAATACTATTTTGCCAAAATGTAGGTGAATGGTATGTCTTGGCTGAGATCAAACAAATCCAAAATGATACCTATTGACCTAAGGGGGAGGGGGTGGGGGGCACTAACATATTTTATATGATATCCTTCTCAAACATTTGTAAGTTAGCGATATCTCAGTTAACTGAAGGGGAGTGATCTGTTATTTGTGGGTGACCACATCTTCAGCTTTGTAACATAGAGAAGGATTTCTGGTCTGGTTGTGTATGTAGGAGAGAGTAATTATTTGTGTGAAAGTAAAGGGGAATTATTTAATTATTTAGGGGAATAGTAAAGGGAAATTAATTATGTACTTTTTTAAAAGGGGAAAGCAAAGAGCGAGCCTATTATGAGTACCATTTTACCACACACTGTCCCTCTTTTTATTCCCAAGGAGGAGGAGTCAAGTGACAGCAGCAAGTTTTACCCACACCTTCTCATGAAGCCCATGTCCAACAGAGAGAGGTAAAGACTGTACACACATCCCAAATTCACTTCACACACACACACACACACACACACACACACTCACTCAACTTTCTTTACTATCTATTTATCTATCTACCAGAAACTTTGTGCTTAAGCACCGTGTGTTCCTGCTGAGGAACTGGGAGAAGATGAGAGAGAAGCAGGAGATGCTGAAGAGGGAGGGCGATAGGGAAAGAGATTCCAGTGGCCTGTCCATCTACACACGCTGGGGAGGAGTCATTCGCGACGATGGAAACATCAAGTCCGGTGCGTTAATGTGTTTGATAGAGGAGTGGTGGGATAATACCGAAGCACAGAACTACAATGATTAGAATGATCAGATAATTCATGTGCCAGAATATACAAGGGTTGACTTTCCCGACAGCTTATAAGGTCATGTTTCCCTCCAATGCTTTAAAAAGATTTATGAGAATGTTGGCACTCTGAAGCTCCCTGGGAAATTCAGCCAAGTGTTTAATACAAAGGGTCCATTTTGTGCGGGGCATCACAGACGGGTGTTTGTGAAGGCTTGTTGTTGACTGTGTGTATGTCACATCATGGCAGACGTGTTCCTGACGCAGTTCTCAGCGCTGCAGACATCCCGCTCAGTGCGCACTCGTAGGCTGGCAGCTGCCGAGGAGAACACGGAGGTCACCCGAACGGCCCGTCTGGCACACATATTCAAGGAGATCTGCGACATGATCACCAGCTACAAGGGTCAGTGACAAACACATACACTCGCATTCATTCACACGTGCGATCCACAGAGACTTCCGTGAAAATGTTTGCCCCCTCGTTTTAATTCAAATAAATGGGGAGGTTTTGACAGTCAACAGATGCAAAAGTTTTATGTAATGCAAAGTTTATTAGTACTCAGACCATGTCTTTCTGCTTGTCACTGCAACTGCTCCACCCGGGATTTCTACGAGATACGTCAACATTTTGCGTTCTGGTGGAAGTCCTTCATTGTCAGTGAGCAGTCTACAACAGTAAAATTTAATTTGTGGTTTTCATGGGTGCTGATCGCAGTTTTGCAAAAGGAAGTTCATAAGACTAACACACTACAGCTAGCTAGACGAAAAGCAGTTTAAATTGAATTAGAAAGATACATTTTCTGCTAAATATTTACTGCAATAACCCCCAAAAAATCTATCTGGCTAAGCCAGTTAGCTACTTAACTACCTATGTAGTTATTCTTAAAAACTTAAACGACCCAAATTCTATTAGGAAAGTCCCTCACATAAGGCCAACTTGGAATGGAAGGTGTTGCAGGCTTGTATGCATTATGAGCAATAGCCTCGGGTCAAGGTTGGGGCATCATTTTGTTAAATCACGCTTTGGTTGAGGATCTGAAAACATTCAATTCAAATGTGCAAAATTAGAGAAAATCCGAAAGCTGACATTCTTTTTATTACTCTACGGTATATCCATTACAAATGTATTCACGCGCTTTATGATAGTATAATGGTTAATTTTCTCCTTAGACTCATCTGGTCAGACCCTTGCTGCTCCGCTGGTCAACCTGCCTTCGAGAAAACGGTATATGTCTGTGTGTGCATGTAGTGTCTTTTATGCATTTACTGTGTCTAGGTGTTTGGTGCAATACATTGTATTTTATCCAGGTCACAGCACCCTCAGTGTTGTCATGGTTTCCTACAACCATTCAAGTCGTCCATGAATTGATGTAACAAGGCTCAATAACCCATGACTCATTGTGATGTTTGTGTGACCCAGGAACACCCAGTACTACGAGAAAGTGTCGGACCCGCTGGATCTGAGCACCATTGAGAAGCAGATCACTACGGGGCACTATAAGACTGCCGAGGCTTTTGACACTGACATGCTAAAAGTGTTCCGCAATGCAGAGGTGTGCCTCCTTAAGTCTTCTCCTAATGAAATATACTGTGTCTGTGTGTGTGTCTGTCTGTCTCTGTGTGTGTGTGTCTGTCTGTCTCTGTGTGTGTGTGTCTGTCTGTCTCTGTGTGTGTGTGTGTCTGTCTGTCTCTGTGTGTGTGTGTCTGTCTGTCTCTGTGTGTGTCTGTCTGTCTGTCTCTGTGTCTCTGTCTGTCTGTCTGTCTCTGTCTGTCTGTCTGTCTCTGTCTGTCTGTCTCTGTGTGTGTGTGTGTGTCTGTCTGTCTGTGTCTGTCTGTCTGTGTCTGTCTGTCTGTCTGTGTCTGTCTGTGTCTGTCTGTGTCTGTCTGTGTCTGTCTGTGTCTGTCTGTGTGTGTCTGTGTGTGTGTACAACCTTGATACAGGTCTTTGATTTACATTTGTATTGTGTAGACACTGTGTGAGTACCACTTGAACTCTCTGAAGTGTACACACCCCTGTAGCAGCTTGAGTTTGAAGTGGACCTTGACTGTTATTTGACCCTTCCGTCAAAGGCCCTCAGTGTTAGCAAAGGAACCTGTGGAAAGTGTATTTTTGTCAAGGGGTCTTAAAGATCTCTTCAGCAGAATTGCAAACAACAGGCAGAGCTTTAACCTTTTTTGCTGGTTATTACTGGAAACGGGAGGTTTCATACACATGCAGGCCAAAATAAGATGGTTTGCAAGCTTGCAAGAATAACCCACTAGGTTAATTGATCATTTCTTAATACTTTGACAAGTGATTATGATCCCGACAGCTGGTATGGATTATCTACACCCGCCTCCAATGAAACAGCATCCAGATGGAAGGATTGGACACCATAAGCTGATTGAATAGAAAGAAATGCTCTTTGTAGTGAAATGCAATGGAACTTGTGGGCTTTAGGCCTTGGCCATATCCAGATTTACATATTATCATCCCTAATACCATCCCAGTGTTTATGGTATTACCTGCACGCAGGTGATACAAAAAAGACAACAAATTGGAAAGACAGTCATTCTAGCTCATTAAATTATACAAGTTTGGGTAGTAGCTAGATACTAAATGCCATTATTGTGGCACAAACAGCACCTTCACCTTATCCGCATATTTTTGTGTTATTGAGAGAATGCCGAGTGTGCAAAGCTGTCATCAGTGCAAAGTGTAGTTACTTAAAAATATAAATGTATTTGGATTTGTTTAACATTTTCTTATTGGTTATTTCATGATTCCATTTGTGTTCTTTCTAATTTTTGATGTGTTCGCTATTATTCTACAATGTGGAAAATAGTAAAAAAATAAATAAAAATAAAAAATGAATGAGTAGGTGTGTACAAAATTTACAAGTACTGTAAATGCAATTCAAAATATCTCAACTACATTTTATTTTGCTCAAATCTGGATTTACTTTATATAGATTAAAAACTAAGTAATGTAATCAGATTACTTTGACTCTTGTTGAGGTTCTTGTTACTTTGAGGTCCTAGGAGGCTCGCAACTGAGAGTAAATATTATAGACAGTCAAATTTTTCATTGGCAATTTTGCCAAAATTAAAATTAAGAAAAGTTACCTTCCACATTCAGCAGCTAATCAATTAGTGTGCTTGTCAATTCACAAGCACGCCCCCCACAACATTTTATAAAATAATTGTAAAATTTGCATTAAACATATCACTAAATAAGTGATGAGATAATATTACAGCTAGTCTTATTTCCTTGGTTGTCATCTTGTGGCTCAGTTAATTCATTCAGTCAGAGTACATTGGAGTTAAATGTGAGTCTGCCCTGGAAAAGGTCAATTTTGAAGGATTAATTGCCATAGAGACTTACCTGACTGAAAGGTGACCCACTTTCACATGACTGGTTATCCCCAGACAAACTCAGAGTTTACAAGTAACCTCTCTAACTCCACCAACCTGATTCGTAGGATACCCTTCTAGTCTTTGACCACTTTACACAAACTGGATATGCCAGTGAAACGACAACCTCTCAAATGCTGAACATTGTTGCTCTGCATCCTGGCAGAAATACTACGGTCGAAAGTCATCGGTGGGGCGGGACGTGTGCCGGCTGAGGAAGGCCTACTATGGCGCTCGCCACGAGGCCGCCGTCCAGATTGATGAGATCGTTGGGGAGACTGCCAGCGAGGCAGACAGCTCAGATTCCCTGGAACGAGACCACGCCCACCATCACCACCATCACCATGGAGGGGACCGGCCAGGTTCCCATGACAAGGACGATGACATCATCCGCTGCATCTGCGGCATGTACAAGGACGAGGGCCTGATGATCCAGTGTGAGAAATGCATGGTGAGAGACTGTTCGAAGCAAAGATGTTGGGTATGTCTTAAATGACTACCTGTTTCTTACATCAGGGCTTTCCAACCCTGTTGCTGGAGAATAACCGTCCTGTACGTTTTGACCAACCCTTTTCCTGGAGAGCTTACCATCCCTTTGATTTTAACTTCAAGACCAGTTGTAATTAACCTTATTTAGCTGGTCACCTAGCAAATATAAGAATTGGCTGTGTGCTCCATTAGCGTTGGAGCGAAAATCTGCTGAATGTGCTGGCCAGTAACTGGATCCCTTCCTTACAGGGGCACTGCTTTTGACCAAGTCATCTGTAGAGCACTATATAGGCAAAAATGTGCCTATTGGGACAAGACATAATGCTGAACAAGATGCTAAAAGGCAACCTGTTTTTGAATATTAGCCTGGAATCCAAATTGAATATTGATACAATCAAACCAATAATCTGTTCTTTCCTCCATGAAGTGGAACAATGGTGAAAACTGAGTTTAATGTAGTGCAACCTGGCTGATTTACCAAGTGCCAGAGTGACTGGTTAATGTGTGTTTGTTCCTGTCAGCCTGAGGGATATTTGGAGAGCAGTAGTTTGTGTGAGGGACTGCTGTTAAGTGTCCTTGTCTAAATAGAACTGGCTAGTGTTGGCTTTGGCGGTGATCCCAGTGAGTGTGGGCGTGAACATCAATGTCTTTCCCGTCTGCCTCTCAGGTGTGGCAACACTTTGACTGCATGCGGTTGGAGGCGGAGGTGGAACATTACCTGTGTGAGCAGTGTGACCCTCGACCTGTGGACAGGGTAAGCGTGGTCCCCCTTAACTCAACCTTGACCACACCCAAACTAAGGGGTCACAGGTCGTTTATTAGACCACAAGATGTTCAGTCAGTGAGGAAAAATGTATGATGTCCACATCCCAAACCTAAAGGGGAAGTTGAGGATTTAGGTGTTAGATGGGTTCTTACCCCTGAAGTAGTACGCTTTAAAAATAATAGGGTACCATTTCAGACCCTTACTGTTTCAGGCGGTCTTTATAGGCGTTTATGTAAAGAGGTGTTGTTTCCATTTCTTGTTTGATTTGACTGTCACATCCTGTCCTGTTGGTGCTTCAGGAGGTGCCCATGCTGCCACAGCCCAGCTACGCCCAGTCTGGGTCCATATACTACATCTGTCTGCTACGTGACGAACTGCTGCTACACCAAGGTATAAAGGGGCCAGAATAATAATGATAGTATTAATGGTAATTAAAAAATTTTACTAGGAAAACAATGTTAGAATTTGTATACAGTTAGGTCCGGAAATAATTGGACGCTGACACAATTTTCATAATTTTGTGGTGAGTCTGTACGCCACCACAATGGATTTGAAATAAAACAACCGAGATGCAATTGAAGTGCAGACTTTCAGCTTTAATTCAAGGGGTTGAAAAAAGATATTGTATGAAACGTTTAGGAATTGCAACCATTTTCATACACTGTCCCCTTATTTCAGGGGCTCAAATGTAAATGTAATCATAAATAAAATGTTCATTTTTAAAACTTTGTCAAGAATCCTTTGCAGGCAATGACTGCTTGAAGTCTGGAACGCATGGACATCACCAAACGCTGGGTTTCCTCCTTTGTGATGCATTTGCCTGGCCTTTACTGCAGCTGTCTTCAGTTGTTTGTTCTTGGGTCTTTCTGTCTTAAGTTTTGTCTTCAGCAAGTGAAATGCATGCTCGATCGTGTTGAGATCAGGTGATTGGCTCGGCCATTGCAGAATATTCCACTGTTTTGCCTTAAAAAACCCATGGGTTGCTTTCGCAGTATGTTTTGGGTCATTGTACATCTGTAAAGTGAAGCAGCGTCCAATGAACTTCGCTGAACTTGGCTGAATCTGAGCAGACAATATATCCCTATATACTTCAGAATTAATCTGGCTGCTTCTGTCTTGTCACATCATCAATAAACACCAAGCCTTCTCTATAATTTTTCTTCCCATCATTCTGTCCCAGGTTGATTTTAGTTTAATCTTAGATTACATTTTTTTTGCAGCCTAAGGATGGCCTGTTTCACTTGCATTGAGAGCTCCTTTGACCGCATGTTGTGGGTTCACAGCAAAAGCTTCCAAATGCAAATTCCAAACCTGGAATCAACTCCTGACCTTTTACCTGCTTAATTGATGAAGAAATAACGAAGGAATAGCTCACACCTGTCCATGAAACAGCTTTTGAGCCAATTGTCCTATTAGTTTTGGTCCCTTGAAAACGAGGCAGCTATATATTGAAGAGCTGTAATTCCCAAACCCTTCCTCCAGTTTGGATGTGAATACCCTCAAATTAAAGCTGAGACGCTGCACTTTAAGCCCATAATCATTATTTCAGAAGACAATGTCATTGTGTTCTAGTAAACATGAAGTTCATTCATTTTCCAAAAAAACGCTGTGTTTGCCTTGGATCATTCCTTGCAATAGGGCGAATGTTGGATCAGTTATCGTGCGTGTAAAGTTATGTGCAATTACATGTCAACATACTGCCAATGTTTTAGCGTGTCTGTGTACGATGTCAGCCTGCAGCAGTCATTGTGGCGGACAATAAATGTGCTTTCTAATTCCAATGAAAAGCATGCCAATGTTTTGTAACCTCTCTGTCCAGGTGACTGTGTGTATCTGATGAGGGACAGCAGGCGCACTCCTGAGGGACAGCCAGTCAGGCAGTCCTATCGCCTCCTTTCACACGTCAACCGGGACAAGCTGGACATCTTCCGCATCGAGAAGCTCTGGAAGAGTGAAAAGTGAGGAAGGAGGGAATTGGGAAGGGTGCGGTCTGGGCCATGCCTCAGCTGCCCATGTAACACAGCTTGGGTTTGAATTCGGCACATTGCTCTTTCAGGAAAAACTCTCCTCTCTCTTACTCCAATGTCTATCGAAGTAAGGCATAAAAATTAATTGCCACAAAAAATAGTTATTGTTCACACACATTTATAAATAATAAATTAAATTGTGCAGACCATAAGAAAACAACGGTTATCAAATTCTAAACGTTTTTCTAGTGCAACTGGCTAAAGATGCTGTCAAGCCAACGGTCACGTTTGTTTGTGAAGATGATGTTCAGAGCCTGGTCACACCCGCACTGACCCATGTCACTGATTTGTTTTCCACTTCCCCTTACAGAGGTGAGAGGTTCGCCTTCGGCCACCACTACTTCAGGCCTCATGAGACACACCACTCGCCATCTCGCCGCTTCTACCACAATGAGCTGTTCCGCGTGCCTCTCTACGAGATCATCCCTCTTGAGGCTGTGGTTGGGACCTGCTGCGTCCTTGATCTCTACACCTACTGCAAGGGTAAGATCTCTACACTTACTGAAAGGTCTTACTCAAAAATACCCTTACTCACTTAGTAAGGAAGGTAAATTCATATTCAACTATGAATTAGATAGTCAATTTAGACCATATTTAGCCCTTCCTTCTTGTACTAAACACAAGGGCTATCAGATAATTTAGGTATGTTAGCTAGTCAACTTCCCGCTCCTGATTAGCGGTACATCCCTAAAACCTGCCACAATTGTCTTTTTTTAGGCCGGCCGAAGGGTGTGAAGGAACAGGACGTGTATATCTGCGATTACCGCCTGGATAAGTCTGCCCACCTCTTTTACAAGATCCACCGCAACCGGTTTCCAGTGTGCACTAAGCCCTACGCCTTCAATCACTTCCCCAAAAGGCTGGCCCCCAAGAGAGACTTCTCGGTAAGAGGGTCTGAAGATGGAGTATGGGGGGGTGTATTTAAGAGTACAGGAAGTATTTAATTGAGACTTGTTTGACATGGCATTGACATGGGGTTAAGTTAAATATGTGAAAACGAGAACGGTATACAAGTCACTTCATTAAAACATCGATCAGACACCAGCAACTATTTATTTGCCTATAATTTGTTTTTTTCAGTATCCAGAAACCACTGCATATTCATTCACTAGGATATATGGTAGTCTATAAGTAATTTGAACATACAGTAGCAAAATTTTGGAGATACCTACTCATTCAAGGGAATTTCTTTATTTTTTAATCTATTTTCCACATTGTAGAATAAAAGTGAAGAATTAAAACCTATGAAATAAAACAAATGGAATCATGTAGTAACCAAAAAATTGTTAAACAAATCAAATTAGATTTCTATTTTAGATTCTTCAAAGTGGCCACCCTTTGCTTTGATGACAGCTTTGAACACTCTTGGAATTCTCTCAACCAGCTTCATGAGGTAGTCACCTGGAATGATTTTCCAACAGTCTTGAAGGAGATCCCACATATGCTGAGCACTTGCTTGCTGCCTGTCCTTCACTCTGCGGTCCAACTCATCCCATCTCAATTGGGTTGAGGTAAGGTGATTGTGGAGGCCAGGTCATTTGATGCGGCACCATGACTCTCCTTGGTCAAACAGCCCTTACACAGCCTGGATGTGTGTTTTGGGTCATTGTTGTGTTGACAAACAAATGATAGTCCCACTAAGCACAATCCAGATGGGATGATGTATTGCTGCAGAATTATGGTAGCCAGCATGGTTGAGTGTGGTTGAGTGTGCCTTTAATTCTAAATAAATTAGTGACCCAAGAAAGCAACCCCACACCATCACACCTCCTACTCCATGCTTCATGGTGGGAACTACATATGCAGAGATTTTCTGTTTACAGACTCTGCGTCTCATAAAATAATGTCTGATGTCCATTTGTCATGTTTCCTGGCCCAAGGAAGTCTCTTATTGGTGTCCTTCTGTAGTGGTTTATTTGCAGCAATTCGACCCTAAAGGCCTAATTCACACAGTTTCTTCTGAACAGTTCTTGTTGAGATGTCTGCATTTATTTAGGCTGCAATCTGAGGTGCAGTTAATTGCTGATTTCTGAGCCTGGTTACTCTAATGAACCTATCCTATGCAGCGGAGGTAACTTCCTTTCCTGTGGTGATCCTCATGAGAGCCAGTTTCATCATACCGCTTGATGATTTTTGTGACTGCTTTTGAAAAAACTTTTTTGAAGTCCTTGAAATTATCCGGATTGACTGACCTTCATGTCTTAAAGTGCTTATGGACTGTCATTTCTATTTGATTATTTGAGCTGTTCTGGACTTAATATGGACTACTACAGTTCAGACATAATGATGGTCTTCTGTATACCAACCCTGCCTTGTCACAACACAACTGATTGTGTCCAATGCATTAAGGAAAGAAATTCCACAAATTAGCATTTAACAAGGCACACTTGTTAATTGAAATGCATTCCAGGTGACTACCTCATGAAGCTGGTTGAGAGAATGCAAAAAGTTTGCAAAGCTGTCAAAGCAAAGGGTTGCTACTTTGAAGAATCTTCAATTTGAAATGTATTTTGGTCTGTTTAATACTTTTTTGCTTACTACATGATTCCGTACGTGTTATTTCATAGTTTTGATGTCTTCACTATTATTCTACAATGTGGAAAATAGTAACAATAAAAAATACCCTTATTAATGAATAACCCCAAAACATGAGTAAAGTATGAACATCTTGTCAGTCCAATGAAAGGCATGTATTCCCTCTCTTGGCACAGCCGCACTACGTTCCTGACAATTATAAGAGGAACGGGGGCCGTTCAGCCTGGAAGAGTGAGCGGCCCAAAGGAGTGGGAGGGCCCTGCGAGGACGACGCCACCCAATGTGACCGGACCAACGATTTCCGCCCAGAGGGCGAAGATGTTCGAGGGCTGGAGGGGGACATGGACGTTGCCCCTGATGAGCCCACACCCCAAATGGTCGTTCCGCCCCCGCGACCAGATGTGCCAGGGGAGGGAAACGAGGAAGAATCTGAAGAGGAAGAGGAAGTGAGGCAGGAGGTAGAGGAGCCCACGGAAATGGAGGAAGGTCCGGTAGAGAGAGAAGTTGAAATGCTAGAGCTTATTCCCTCTTCCTCCACGTCTTCCTCACCCCTCCATCACCTGGGACTGGGTCGGAGAGATGCGCAAAAGGATCGGCTGAACAAGATTCTACTGGACTTACTGCAAAGAACATCCAATAAGAACGGTGAGCAGCCAGTGAGGAAACAGGTATTGAGACTGAGTTTGACAATTCGATGAAGAAAGGGGGAAACTGATGAAGACGGGAAATATCGGATTATTTTCTTAACGACTGTTAAGTAATGTTTCTCTCTTTTTCCAACAGCCATAGATGTCACTTACCTCCTGGAAGAGGGGTCAGGCCGGCGACTACGTACGCGGACGCTCGGATTTGGAGACTTTGTAGCTAGAAAATAATGTTTCGGGGAGGGCGGGGTGGAAAAAGGAGTAGGCAAAGATGACATTAACAGGAAGGTGGAGATCTGCAACGGGAGTCAACCACAAAGGGTTGGCGCCCTTTAGGTGGCATCCCCTCTCCCACACCACCTTGTCAACTCAAGCGACGAAACAACACAACAAACAGAACGGTTTGAAGCAGCGAACTTCGTGGTCGAGATCTATAATAACAGTTTTGTAGAGGACATAGACTTCTCAGGAGAGTGGAGCCAGACTTATTGAAGTAACGATGCAATTGTGTGCTTTATTTTATTTTTTAAATGTACCCCGTGCACTTAATGTGCATCGAACAAATATTCATAGAAGACGGCCCTGGTTACTCGGGACGGAAAGACAATGACATGTTACATATCCACACACACAAGGCTCATTATTGCAACCATGAGTCAGTTATTTTTAGTGAGCAAAAGAAAGGATCAACATTTGGTACTGAACGTGATAATGGCATACAGCCATAATGGTGATGTTAGTTTTTTTTTAAACCATCAAATGGGACTGAGAAAGCTGAAGACTGGCGCCCCCTAGTGGGACCCCTGTGGTGATGACTGAAAAAACTGTAAAGGTAGGCCACAATAGACCTTAACGTACCAGAACTTACATGAGAGGCATAGGAGTGTCATAAGAGGCTATGCAGTGTACAGTAGACATACTGTTGACGATGAACCAGGAGAAAAGCAGCAGGAACGAGGTCTGTCAACTGCACTTTGGTACCACAGATATCGTTGGCTTTCTGTCATGTATCAACACAGTCACACAGTATTAGTTAACGCAGTCTGAAAAGCAACTTAAGTATATTATAATTTTTTTCTGTCATACAGTAGGAATTCATTTGGGAACAGATGGGAAAGGACGGGGGATCGTGTTTATAAAGAACGGGCTGGTGGTCTTTGGGAAGAAGGAGTGTGCGCTTTTGGTCAGTTCAGTGTCTTGTTTGGTTTGTGAGGCAGTCTGCTCCTCTTTCTGAAGTACCTGATTCACCAGCTTAACTAAGTCAGGCGGCGGAACACTGGCTCTTACTGTAACGCCTTAGAACCTTGTGTTCCCTGACTGCCTTGCGTGAGTGTGTGCGTATGTATACGCACATTTGTGTGTCTGTAATCTGCCAGAATTCTTAAAATAAAGAAAAAAAATAAGGGCTTGATGGCAATTAACATTTTATGGGAAATTATGGAAACAATAGGTATTATAAAATGTATTGTGACGGTCATATTTTCATATATTCTGTGAGAAGGGGTATATGTTGGGAGGGTGGGGGATTTCAGCTGTAATTTCTTTCTTCAAACGTGTTTCTGGTTGCCATGGAGAATGTTTTAAATCACGTGTGAGATTTGATAAGATTTTTTTCCAAATGCCTCTTTTAAATTGGGACTTTGATCAAGAAGTTCCCGTCTAGAAGGGCCGAGTAGGAAAACTGACAGACAAGAGGACAGAAAGTTGTACAGTGCCAAGTTGTGTATATACAGACTGGGATTTCGTGAGAAGTGTCTCCAAAAGCAATAATATCTTGATAATGGATTTCATGTATTATTGTATTGTACAGGACTCAGCCCTATATGTATTATTATTAATATTATTATAATTATTTCTGCCATTTGTATTACTATAATTGAGACACTTAAGCTTGGAGAAGAAAGTAGTTTTATCCTGTCATATGTACCACAACTGTTCCAAATGAATGACATAAGAACTTAAACTGAATTTTTGTTGCCTAAAAATGAAATTCATCTATGTACTGCATGAGCGAGAAGAATGTCAAACGAACTTTGTTGAAGGCATTGGGGACATAACTGACTCTGAAATTATTTGTCGCTGGAATAATAAATATTAATAATATTAAGGAGAAAATATGCTCCTTGTTTTTGCTGCAAAGTGTTGAACACTAAAAAAACAAACCAACATAAAAATGTCATGATATTTTGAAAGATGACAGAAAAGTATAACTGTCAGCTCAATATAATGTTCTTACTTTTTTTCAAATGAGAAATTGTTCTGTTTTTGTGATAGCGGTCATAAATATGATGCTTGTACTTGTATTTGTGTGTTTTGTGTGATTTGTTTAGTTATTTAGACAATCACAAAATAAGATGCAAGCATTGTAAATGGACAGACTGGCAGACATTTTGTGATGTGTACAGTTTGTCAAAACTTCTTCCACTCTCGTTAAAAGTTTGTAATTATGATTCTAAAGTCATGAAAATACTGTTGGTTTTTACTTTTTGTTTTATATTCTATTTGTTTTTTTGTTTGTTTTTTAATAAAAAGCACTACATTATTGTGAATATAAATGTTTATATTGCATTGCCTTTTTGATCATGTTTAAAAGAACAATTGAATTGTGTACTGAGGCTAGGAAGGAAAAGAAAATTTTTAAGGGGAAAAGGTTCACAGGACGAAAAAACTCAAGTTTCCAGTGTAGTGGGCAGTCTTAGTTGATCATCAATACAAGAAATGTAAAAGCAGTTGGCGTAAGTCCCAACTGATTTTATCATGTACAGGGATATCGGTTAACTGCAGGTACTCACAGATACCGTTAAAAACAAATTGGAATTCCAAAAAATTACTCAAGATATAGACTAAAAAAAAAGATCCTGATGCAAAGTTCAAGTACTATCAGAATTCTGATCTAATTCAAAAATGGATTGCACTGGCACTTCTTGTATAATTTGAGTATGAAATGAGTGGTAAATTACCTGTTTTACCAAGACCTAAACAGTAGATGACCAAAGAATGCTTACCATAATGAACAGAAAAATAATTAACTCTCAACAGATCAGGTTACGACACTCAGGAGTTAGGCATCCATAAAATACTTTACCAGCAGAACTACAGAGACTGGACTGCAAATTGCAAAAACTCTAGCTAGCTTCTTACAGGTTATCATAAATTGAACCTGAAAGCCCAATTTAAAGTAAGTTGGGTAAAATGTATTGTAGACAGATGAGACAAAGATTAACATGTACCAGACAGACAGCAAGAGGAAAGCATTGAGAAAATAAGAAACAGGATATTTTATTTTGTGTTTCAGTGAAATATCAAGTGGGAGTTATGTTTCAGGCATGTATGGTTACCACTATAATTGGCTCATTTGCCTATGATGACCGATTTCTCAAATGAACAGAAACAATGTTGGCTCAGATACAAGTACCTCTAAACTAATTACCAGTGCTTCTTCATATTGCAGGACAGGACAAACACACTGCCATTGATACCAAGGAGTTTAGCTGATCTGAATCCAAATGAGCTTGTCTTTCACAAGCTGAAGACAAGTCTGAGGGAAAAAGAAACAAGCAGGAACTGAAGATGTCTGCGGTACAGGACTGGCAGAGCATCACCAGGTAAGATCCACAGCATCTGGTATTTCACGTACTGGACAACCAAAATGCAATGGCTTGGTGAAATGTACTAAATATGCAATTTGCTGATATACTAAAGAATACATTTCAATGAAATTCATAAGTAAACAATGCATCTAATGAGCACATAAAGATGCCTGACTATCGTTTCCACAGCTGTTTATTGTCAGAGTTCTTTAGAACTGGAGTGTTTTGGAGGAGTTGGGTATTTCAGGTCAGTTTTGAGTGAAATGAGTGAAAAATGCAGAATAGCAGAAAAAGGTTCAACTGAAACATCTATCGAAATTTGTAGCCCTGGTGTCTGCTACCATTCCATTCACAGACTAAACAAGGATTGGTAAGGTGTGGAATAATAACAAATTGGTGTGGTACCCAGCATAACGAAGTGGATAGAGGAGATATGATTTTTACTCTGAAGTTTCCGCTGCCTGCCCCTGTTCCACATCCAATTGAGCAGAGGCAGTTTTTTTGAGAGGATCCCTGAATGACATCAGTTCTTGTATCTTGAGGAAGAATTCACAGTCCGCAGGGAAGTGGTTTCTCTGCAGGAAAGAGTAGAATGGTAGTGGGGTTATATTCTCTTTCAAAGATAGCTCAATTATGTTTCGTGAACGACATCTTCAAGCTTTTCAACATCGACACGGAATACACTTAAAAGATCACACTTACATTAAGACAAAGACGAAGGAGACCTCTGCCTTCGGTCTGCGCCCCCAATGAGGACAAGAAGAGTAGCAGAGACTGCTCGGATAGCCTGTTGCCTACAGGAAGACGAAACCAGCACAGCTATTACAACTTAAAACAAGACAGTTGACATTGTAGAAAATAATTGTATTTTCTACAATGTCAACTGTAAATAGAAAATAAAATTATTAATTATAATAAAAAATTTAAAATGATTAATTAACAAAATTCAATAACACTCTGGAACCAAAAAAGGAACCAGGCAAGCCTAGTTCAGCCAGCCCGCGATTAGAAAGGATGAATGTTGCTGTCCCTTACTGGTTTCAATCCACAGTTTTCTATGTGGCAGACTGTGTCTTCAACCATTACGCTATATAAACAGCGGGAATGCAACTTTTACCTCAACCATTACATTTTTGCTGAAATAACATGGACAACAGAATGTTTATTAAGGGAACTAAAGTGTACTCTTGTACAAAGATTACTGTTGTTTTTGTATAGTGTTATTACTGATTGTGTTATCTTATTTTTTTTAATTATAATTACTGTTACTTTTTAACTTTTAACTGCACTGTCGGGAGTAGGAAAACCAAGCATTTCATTGCCGTAACTTGTTATTGCAAATGACAAATAAACCTTTTGAACTTTGAAACTTTAAAAGTGCTATATTCTGACTCGGATGAGTATGGGCTACAATTTACAGCTTTGGCATGGCACACTTTTTGCAGATGCTATTGAATTTTTAAGGTTCTAACCACAATAAAAAATGATATTTTGTATTAGTCAGTAATAGGCCTACAAGTATCTACTTACTACTTGGAATAGTCATAAGAATTGAGCAATTACTAGCGAGACTGAAGATGAACTTTACACTGCCAAAGCTATTTCATTTCATGGCACAACATTCGTTTGTCTTTCATTCGTGAATGACATTGATACAATAACTATCAATATAGGTGAAGATAACTGACTATTTTGTCAAGTGAAAAGAGAGAATCGTGGAAACCCCTCCTCTTTTACTGCCCAAGGGGTTGTGATAGGCTATTACCCCAAAAAGCATGCATGGATGCGTATTTCGAAAATCCACCAGAAATACTCGCAATATAAATGTAAACAGTTTTATTTTAGGCTTACTATAACGTAGCTACTGAAGGTTTCTATGTAAGGTAATAATGCATAAGTGAGACTCAAACACCGGTCGTTTGCATGGAAGACCATATCTCTAACCACTACGCTATTTAACAAAGGGCGGGCGAGCGGTCTTCTTGGCCGGCTCGGCTTACGCGGTCCAGCAAAAAGTAGAACTGTACCATTTTTTATTGTGTACTAAAACAGAGATTATTTTATGATTAACACAGCTTGGGTTGTTGAAGTGATGTCAACTTTAATATTGATTTATTAAGCATACTTGGAAGTGACGATGCACATTAAAAAACGTGTCTCTTAACAAACTTTATCCAACAGCTCATTTTCATCTGACCTGCTAGGTTGAGGGAGGTGAGGACTGTGTTACCAGGCATAATTACTCTGCCCTCCTTGTACTGCACTCCCGGCTCCAGCAGGGGGCTCACTGTCTCAGCCAACTCTGACTGGAGGAAACGGAGGATTCAAATAAACTAAATTCTTTAAAAGAAAAAAGGGTAGCATAATTTTGCATGCAGATTTAGTATACAGATATTGATGGGGTTTGATTTGATATATAGTAGTCATTTGCTTTTAAAAGAAATGTGAGATTCTATGAAATGCGCTTGAAGAAGTTCATACATTAACTGCCGATGCTTTTAACAGTTGTTAACGTTATCTACATCATACAGCCAGTATATCAAAATGTTGTGCATTTCACAGCGCTCGCTTTTTCTCTGTTAAACAAAATATGTATGGTGTCATGTCTGAGACAAACATATCACACACACTACACACACACACCTTATTCTGGGCAGCATCAGTCTTCTCCTGCAGGCAGAGACAGAGTGATGAAGTGTCCACAATCTATATCTTTCCAAGGGGATACAAAAATTTACTTGAGTCTATGACAGTTAATTTTTTTGGTACCTCTTGATCCAACACAGAGGGGCGCTTTTCTTTTCCACCTGATTTTCCCACTTTACCTCGGGGCACCTTGGAATCAGAGACTGAAAGAGAAGATGAGAAAAACTGCAAAGGTTTATATAAAAAACATGAGGCTTATAAAAACATGAGGGTGGTCATATGGCAGTATGACAATGCTTTGCCTTTTTTGGTAAGTTTGGATTCTTCTTTCTTTCCTCCTGACACCCCAGCCTGGTTTGTTGCTGGCTTCTCATCCTTTTTGTGTGTTTCCTAAAAATTAATGAAGGGCATGATCTGTTATTAACATGAATAACTATGAAACCTTTTTTCTGTGCGCTTAAAAATAAATCATACTGTAATGGTGCCGTTTTCTGGAATAGTGTTTCCCAAACTAGGAGTCATGGCCCTCTGTGCATTTGAAAATGGGATTATGAGAGAATGCCTCTTACCACCCAAAAAAAGTATGTATGTGTTATGTGAGGAATCTACATTTTCAAAATGCAGTTGTAAGAAAGAGCAGTTTCTGTTTTCCTTCTATAAATGTGGCTCTAATTTTTGAATGGTCGGTTTATATGTAAATATAATTTTTATAATGTTGTTGACGTATACTAAATCATACAACTCCTGAATCATATCATAATCATACTAAATCATATTGATACTTGAAATTTGGGTATTTCAAGTATTAATATCAAATAATGGAATTTATACAGTACTGAGCAGAAGTCTGAGGCAACTGAAAGTCGAACTAAAGCCATTTATTTGGGTAGTAAATGTTTATTTGTAAAATGTATATACAGTGTGTATAGAAAGTTACTACCCCTTTCAAAATGTTCCCCTTTTGTTGCCTTACAGCCTGAAATGAAAACACATAAAATCAGACATTTTTCAGCTTCATTTATACATAGCAACCCACAATATCCAAGTGAAAATAATATGCTACTCCCCCTTAGAATTGCAATTGCAAACTTCCCGATGTTTAACAAACCACCTTCCAGATCACAAATCATGCTAATTAGCTTTCTGCTGTGATCAATTGCAGTGATTTTGATTAGTTCAGAATAAAATAAGTTGTTTATAGAGGACTCCTCTGCTTAGCAGTGCAATTCAAAATAAAGAATCCACTATGGGCAGAAAGGTGTTTTCAAAAGATCTACAAGATAAAGTTATAGAAAGGCACAAGTCAGGGGATGGCTATAAAAAGACCAAAGGGTTTGTCTATCCCATGGAGCACAATTAAGACCATTATTAAGAAGTTGAAGAAGTATGGCACCACCCAGACCTTCAATAGATCAGGCCGTCCCTCCAAAATGGATGACTGGGCAAGGAGGAGACTGATCAAAGAGGATAGCAAGAAGCAGATGGTAACTTTGAAGGAGCATCAGGTCTTTATGGCAAAGACTGGTCAATGTGTGCATGTGACCACAATATCAGAAACACTCCACAAATCTGGCCTCTGGGATGGTGGCAAGAAAAAAACACTCTTCAAAAAAGGCAACATCATCCTTTGAGCTTTGCCAAAAAGCAGTCTATAGATTCTGAGGTCAAGTGGCAAAAGGTGCTTTGGTCAGATGAGACCAAAATGATGTCTGGTGAAAACCCAATACATCTTTCCACCCAAAGAACACTATGCTTACAGTAAAACATGGTTTTACTGTTCACATTTCAACATGACAATGACCAAAAGCACACTGCCAAAGCAACCATACAGTGGCTGAAGGACAAGAAGGTGAATGTCCTTGAGTGGCCTAGTCAGAGCCCCGACGTAAATCCCATCGAGAATTTGTGGAATGATTTGAAGAGTTCAGTCCTTAGCGGTCACCATGCAATTTAACTGAGCTTGAACAATTCTGCAAGGAAGAATGAGCAAATATTGTACAGTCTAGGTGTGCAAAGTTAGTAAAGACATAGTCAAAGCGGCTCATAGCTGTAGTTCCACACAGAATTAACTCAGGGGGGTTTTCCCGTATCCTAACAGGGTATTTTACGGTTTTATGATTTGAATTAATTTTCTGTGTTTCTATAATTTTATTTTCACTTGGATATTGTGGGTTACTGTGTGTGTAAATAAAGACGGAAAAAAAAGATTTTGTGTTTTCATTTCAGACTGTTATGCACCAAAAAAGGTGAACATTTTGAAAGGGGATGGTGACATTCTATACCCACTGTATAAATACACAGTACCAGTCAGAAGTTTGGACACAGATATTCATTCAAGGGTATTTTTTTTTTTTTACTATTTCCAATATTGTACACTAATAGTGAAGACTATGAACTATGAAATAACAACACGTAGCAATCAATATGAAGATGGTTGAGAGAACTCCAACTGTGTGCAAAGCTGTGATCAAGGCAAAGTAAAATATAAATGTATTTTGATTTGTTTAACACTTTTTAAACCAGCCCCATGAGTTCTGGTAGCATGTACCTTTTTCTTGGAAGTACTCTTGGTCCCTTTGCTGAAGTTGCGCTCTAGTGAAGAGCTGCTGGGGAAAGAGAGAGAACGTTCACACTTAGAGTCAGCCTGAGAGGGCTGTGAGGAAGATAGAAAGAGAAAAACAGAGACAGCGAGAGCAGAATTAGATAAATGTTTCCATAAGTAGATGAATTAAGCTTTCTATTTAAATTAGGTTCAAACAAAAGGATTAGCGACAAAAATTCTTATTGTTTGTATGAGTAATGTGATAACATTATTACACCAGTGATAACAGGCAAAAATTGAGATCTATATATAAAGGGGGGTGTTAATGCATACATGCCAATCATCCAGCTTCTGTTAGGTTATTCAAAATAGCACATTCTGAAATAAATTGCAGACTTTGCACACTCGCCTTGTGTGGATTTCATTTTGTATCTGCTGATGCCTTTTTAGTTCAAGTTAGTGTGTTCCTATTGGTGTGTCATTGTTCTATAGAGGTGTGTTTTGGCCCCTCTCACCGATTGGTCCCTTTTGAAGAGCTGCCGTCTCCTTTCCACAACCTCATCATGAGTCAGCGCAAAGCGACCCAGCACCTAAGGAACAGATACAGAGGTGCCAGGGACAATCAAGACAGAAAAAAGACTTGCGTCACAAATGGCGATTATTTCAAAGAGTTTAAGTACCCACCTCAGCCAAACGAGAGGCCCCCATGTCTCCAATTTGATTATTGGCCAGAGAGAGACACAGCAACGAGCGATTCAGACGCAAACCCTAAGAACCAAACAGTGTCTATTGATCTGTCTTTTCTCTGACCTTCAATCCAAAATTGCTCTGGCGCTATGGATCTGGAAGCTTCAGCGCATGTGTTCATTGCCTTATACATCGATCAGCCATAACATTATGACCACCTGCCTAGTATTGTGTAGGTCCCCCTTTTGCCGCCAAAACAGCCCTGACCCATCGAGACATGGACTCCACTAGTCCTCTGAAGGTGTGTTGCGGTATCTGGCACCAAGACGTTAGCAGCAGATCCTTTAAGTCTCGTAAGTTGCGAGGTGGGGCCTCCATGGATTGGACCTGTTTGTCCAGCACATCCCACAGATGCTTGATTGGAGTGAGATCTGGGGAATTTGGAGGCCAAATCAACCCCTTGAACTTGTTTTTGCATTCCTCAAACCATTCCTGAACCATTTTGCTTTGAGGCAGAGAGCATTATCCTGCTGAATGGGGCCAATGCCATCAGGGCATTGACCTCTGATGGCATTGTCATGAAAGGGTGCACATGGTCTGCAACAATGCTCAGGTAGGTGGTTCATCAGA
The DNA here is from genome assembly GCA_016801175.1 of Esox masquinongy. Classification (NCBI taxonomy): domain Eukaryota; kingdom Metazoa; phylum Chordata; class Actinopteri; order Esociformes; family Esocidae; genus Esox; species Esox masquinongy. Next base: position 61,993 of record JACXGI010001180.1, on the reverse strand, counting down.
CCAGGCCACCTTCTTCCATTGCTCTGTGGTCTAGTTCTGATGCTCACATGCCCATTGTAGGCGCTTTCTGCAGTGGACAGGGGTCAGCATGGGCACCCTGACTGGTCTGCGGCTACACAGATCCACACACAACAAACTGCGATGCACTGTGTGTTCTGACACCTTTCTATCAGTACCAGCATTAACTTTTTCAGCAATTTGAGCTACAGTAGCTCGTCTGTTGGATCGGACCACACGGGCCAGCCTTCGCTCCCCACGTTGATCAATGAGCCTTGGCCACCCATGACCCTGTCGCCGGTTCACCGCTTTTCCTTCTTTGGACCACTTTTGATAGGTACTGACCACTGCAGACCGGGAACACCCCACAAGGGCTGCAGTTTTGGAGATGATCTAACCAAGTCGTCTAGCCATCCCAATTTGGCCCTTGTCAAAATCACTCAGATCATTACGCTTGCCCGTTTTTCCTGCTTCTAACACATCAACTTTGAGGACAGAATTACACTTGCTGCTTAATATATCCCACCCACTGACAGGTGCCATGATAACGAGATTCAGTGTTATTCACTTCACCTGTCAGTGGCCATAATGTTATGGCTGATCCGTGTATATATACTTCATGTTTTTCTCTGTACTAACCTTGCCATTACCTTACCGTGTCATTCTATGGGAGTTACCTAAGTATAGAATGTCATCTTTCGATTTTAACTAATCAAAATACTGCGAGGTGAGGCTCCAAATACAGCAGTGTTTATGATGTTTGATTATGTAAATTAACACTTCCATTCCATTCCAATCTAGATTGAGACTGTCATATGCAATAGCATTGGTTTGTACTGCATATTGGGGGGGGTCAGGGTCAATTTATCCCAGGATTTTCAGTCTTTTCCAGGGGGGTCACATTGACCTGTCTGTAATACTGGGGGGTCATGACCCCCCGTCTCCCCCTAATTCTACGCCCCTGGCCATATGACAAAACAGGGGCTAAGTAGTGAGTAGCTTGTGACATTAAATGCAATGTTTCTTCAACTAGCTAGCTAGCTAACTACTGAAGTATCATTATTTTATTGCAATGGACACATTTGAATCGAGCTGTAACTGCCTTGTTCTGCAATCACTGCAGTATTGAGCTCAGTGGTGAAGTACACTAAGCTTGTCCACTACAATACCAAATTGGGATTGTTGCTTTGGAGCACAAGACTCATGAAGGAAGGTGTTGGAAATGACTGGTTGGTAGCTAATTTAGCTAATGCACTTCGAGGCTAGACTTTCTCGCAAATGAAAGTCAAATTTTATGCATCACTCCACCAGACCTGTCTGGTGTCTGCAAACAATATTATGTCTTTACTCAATATCATAGACATGATGTAGTCTTTGTTTCATACAGTAGGCTACAAGATTCTCAGTCGGTTTTAACTTAGGAACCACTGCAGTAAGCAGGAAAAGCAGGGCGCAATACATCTCATCCTACAATCACAGGCAATGAAACGGAAGCACATTGTGGCACGAACACGCCAGTGCCCGCACCTCACATATCAGCGTTACACCAATGCCCCAACAGAAACCGCTGATACCTTCCGGAAGCTTCCGGAAGCTACCAGCTGGGCCAGCCCTGCCTTGCACACCTGCCTCCCCTTGGGACCTTGTCCAAAGAGGCATTTAAGGGCTCCCAGGGAGCAGCCCAGGGCAGAGGCCAAAACAAAAGTGGACAAGAGAAGGCTGCACAACGGAGGTGGAGGAAGACAGCCAGGGGATGGAGGGTGCTGGAGCAGCCGCCGAAGTTGCGACCACAAGTGCCCATTCCTCCCAAACCCCCACCTGAAGGCCGTCCAAAAGTTGACATTACCACTTAAAAGGGGTTTGACTGTTGCTTTTGATTTCATCCTCCCCTCTCCTCCTCACCCTTCTCTTTTTGTTAATAAAATGCCCACCAGGGCCCTGAACAAACCCAATGTATCCATTCTTTGTGTCTCTCCCCGTTACAAGATACATAGGAAAAGCAAATGGCGGTGAATATCGTATAGTCATTAAAGAAAGGCACAGAACATGATCACATGCACAGAAGCTTACGGATTCAAATTGCGCAAAATCGTTTTATGTAAAGGTCAGAGAAATGTCTGATCCATGGCCATGACATTAAAAAGAAAATCAAAAACAAGAACACAAATCTGCGCTGTTAGTGTTTTTAACATGTAATTTAGCAGGCACATCCAGAATACCTGTGCTATGTGAGCAGCGCCCGAATCACCAATGGAATTGAAGGCCAGATTAAGTGACAGCAGATTCTTGTTGGCAGAGCGGGATGTGGAGAGGGCTGAGCCAATCAGGCGAGCTCCTTCCTCGCCAATCTGGTTGTTACGCAGTGACACGTGGGTAAGCCTTGCAATAGGCGGAAAAGAAAATGAAAATGTGCTTATGTGTCTGTGTCTGTGTTAGCACATCTGTTTGCGAGCCAAAAATGTACGAGTGAGTAAAAATAAAGACTCACATACTGTCTTCAGATATAAGGAGATGATAATTCTCCTCCGGAAGAGGGTTGCCCTCCAAAACCACAGTCCTGAGGTCAATTAACATAAGAGGGTTCAGGAGTGTCATTTGTCTCAGAGTAGGGCTGCTGATCTACTAGTATCGGGGCCTTAGTGGGTATGGAATGATATTAATTGGTATGTAAGCACTACTGCTATAACTACTACTACTCTAAGACACTTGATTCATACAAGCCTGGATATGTTTCATTATGCTCTGTGTATCTCCATGACACACAATAAAAAAAGAACAGGTACATGATTCCTATAATCACCTAAGGTTTGAGCAGAGCAATATTGTATTCTTCAGGGAGGTCAAAGTTTGCCCCGTCAGACCAGCCCGCCACAATCTGCAACAAAGAAGATCATATAGCAACAGCACTACCTCAAAGCATTTAAATTGGGTTTATTCTGCTCAGTTCCAGGCAAAATAAATAAGATGGTAAAAAACATGCCAAGCATGCCCAATAACACATGGAATTGCCTTGGGAAAATAATATATATTGTGAAGTACAGGGGGAATATGTAACAGAGTTATAATTAGTGATTTCCCTTGCCAATCTATTGTAAACCTAAAGCTCGATTTTAATTTGTTCAGCTTTCACCTACTCAGCAGAAAATCCTATTGGTTTATTTGCATAGCTTGCTGACTAGGGGTGGTGTTTGAGTGACAATTGTCCCAGTCACCATATTTACGCTAAGTGTATAGTGTCATTGTACTTAAAAAAAAAAACATTAATACTCTCAGCTGCATGTCGAAATATACCATTTACATTAATTTATCTGTAAATATTTTGGCAATATTATACAGTGTGTGTGGTGTTTCCTTAGCTAATATTTTGTATAAATTTTATCAAAAAGCATTCCGGTCATAGATAATGCTAGCTAGCCATGTGGGGCTCTGAGGAGCAAACAGAGGGTCTTGTGTATTTTCTACAGAATGTGCACAGACCAGAGGATTGACAACTGTGACTGGATTGCATGACAGAGTTCTCTGCATTCCTGTATTAGATTTCCATGCAGAATAAACTGATGACAGGTGGCACATGCTGGAGTCCTAGATCATAGAACAAAACACAATGCAGGAAAAAAGATAGTGTCACAGATACATGCCCAATTTAAATATAAAAAGTACTTACTGCAGATTCTGTAGGTTGCTTAGGGCTGGTAGTGTCTTGTTAAGCACTTGAGCCATCAGCTCATCTACCTTCCATCCTATGAAGTGACAGGGACAAAAGCCCTGCTTACCATTACAAACTGGATACTATGGGCTTCTATGTCAGTGAAACAGGCCTATATATTGATATAATGGCAATCCACAGTACTACTTTACACTGTTAACAGGTCAATACTGTATGTAAGAAAAATTGTAGTGTTCAAATATTAATGTTAGGTGCTCCTGTCAGAACTCATATGTCGTGTACTCCCACTATTTACTTTATTATTAATAGTATTATACTGCTGTTCATAGAGGGAAGGCTTATGTTGTTCTGTTATGCTCTCACCAAACACCCGGACCTCCTTAACACTGCGAGGGTCTTCGCTCTCCAGCTCCACTTGGAGATGTGGCCTAGGACACCAAGTTGTTGTCACTATACCAGCAATCATCTGGGGCTGGCTCTCCTCTGAGGCTACAAGGTGAATGATCAACATCAACAATGAGCCTGAGTCCCAAATGGCACTATATTCCTTTAATAGTATACATTTAGGCCCCGAAATCAAACACTACAGGGACTAAAGAGACATTCAGGGCACAACCTGAGTAAGGAGAAATTGGGAACTCACTGACACACTCAATGTATAAAATCACTAAGGTTGGGTTATTGAGGCAAAAAGACTAAGGTGGATTATTGAGTCGTGAGGCTTACTTGGTTTTATTTGGTTGTGGATGTAAACACCGGTGGGACTGTTGCTTACCCATGTTCCCTCTGTCTGTGGTAGGAGTGACCGAGGGTCGGGGTTGTGGGGTTATAGCAGGGATCTCCCTCATGCCAAGTAGAGAACAAAGCTCTGGGAAGTCAATCTCCAGATTACCTGAGCACTGATAATCATCTTTTAGAAAATGGATAGCATTACAAAATGATTGTCTCCAGTGACTACAACTGTCATCATCAGTACCCCTTAGGTTTTGCAATTGAATATCAATCTATTAACGTGATTTAAAATATGGAATTCAAAATTCAGAAAATACAATTCTAGCTAGTACAATTAGTTAGTATAATTTAGCAAAATAGTTCAGTCTTACCTAAGCTCTGAACTGGACACTCCTCCTGCACTGTAAACAAAAAAATAATTATAATAAATGAACACATTATTTGGTGACTCAAGTAAACAATTACGCAAATGTTCCCGAAACCGCTGAGAGGCTAAACTTTCTTTGTGGCACATTATCCTGATGGAAATAGCCTAATAAACGTTACCAGTTACGACAGCCTGCATGTACACTTACCAGCAGTTTTCGAAGGCTCCTCTTCAACAGCTGCCTTCTCTTTCAAGACTTTCTCACCTTTTTTTTTCATGATCAAACAAAATGATGTATATAACGCTGTAATCATTAACTACGTGTAACTGTAGTAATCTTACCGTTTCAAGAAGAACAGACAGCAGCTAACATTACCAAGTAGCTGTACAGGAGTTACAGTACGACCGTTACGACATTTGGTTCTCGTGAAAGACCCATTTCCGTATATTCTCCCAAACGAACCGGAATAGTATCTGGCTTGTTAGCAAGCAATGTGTGTATACTTTGAGTTACGTATAGTTTAAGTTTCACTTGTTGACACTTGCTTTGTTGATTGCAAGCTACCACCCAAGCTACTACTGAAAGGTACATTGGTGGCGTTACCATCACCATGCCAACCATCTGGTCTTCTGGAGACAGTGTTGCCAGATTTGAATGGCTGTAATCCATTGACTGTAATTTCAGTAAAAATAGCCCAATTCATCAGGAAAGCTGTCCGGAGACTGCGGATTTCTAGGACTATTGATAAACTGCTTTACATCTATGACTAGCGATGACTAGGACGGACTTAGTATAATATGGACTACCCAACTAACACCTCTCACAACGTTGTGCCAATGATAGTAAGGCAGTTTGATTTTAAATTTGGTTTGGAAAAAACATTGCAAAGATTTTCTCAGCTTAGTTCGTACATGATTACTCAAAAGCACCGAAGGGTAAGTGGATCCCACATGTAATACCAAAATAAATCCACATGAGGGCGGCCTAAATTAGTGTTACAATACTATATGTTACTTGCAAGTGATATTATTGGCGGTACCTACTAAAACCTCTTGGGCTATCGATAATGCATGCCTGAAATTTTTTAAGACCTCTGTGAATCTCAAATCGCATACTACATACTACGCAGAAGGGGAAGTACGCACTGTTTAGTGTATAGTAAGCATTATCCATGATAGTAAGCAAGTATGGCCGTATTGGAACCGATTGTGACATACGACCGTGTCATAAAATTGCCTCATTGGATCACTTTGTCGCGCCAAGTTTGAATATCTAGTGCATAGTTATACTATGCATAGTTAACTATGCATAGTCCATTATGCATAGTTCAGATGTGGCTGTAGCTCTATTATGATGATGACATTGATCGAATGGAATAATTTTGTCCTTCAGGTGGTATGGAGAGATGGTGATGATCCCCAGAGAAAGGGGAGGGAGTTTGTTAGGGAAGAACTGGAAGGTCGTTCCAAAACGCAGGTCAACATAAGAAGAAGAAAGGTAGTGCCAAGTCAGGGTAGCAGGCCATAGAATGACACTGAATCACCCAAGAAGACCAGCAGTGCGAAACCCTTTGCTGTCTTTCAGCAGGAAAGACTGGACCTCATCAAGGAAATAAAGGATATGGCACAGGCGATATGGCACAGGCGATAAGTCGCAGCGAAGCTCACGTTTTCAGGTCCAGAACACCCCATCCAAAAACTACTACTATGAACCTCCACGCCCTTTACAGTCCAGCAACGCCAATCTGCTCAATGAACCAAGAACCCGCCTCTGAAAAATGGGAGGCCGTGCCTTTTCTTACATTGGACCTGACCTCTGGAACTCCCTTCCTGACAGCCTCAGGGCTGCACAGACAGTCATGGCTTTTAGAGCAGGCCTTAAGACACAGATCAGTTGGCCTACCCTTCCCTTTAATCAAGTTATACTGTACATTATTATATAATAAAATGTATTATAATTTTAGTTTATTGTATTATCATTATACTTTAATGTATATATTCTGTTTATACACACTGATCAGCCATAACATTTTGACCACTGACAGGTAAAGTGAAAAACACTGATAATCTCTTTATCATGGCACCTGTCAGTGGGTGGGATATATTAGTCAGTAAGCGAACATTCTGTCCTCAAAGTTGATGTGTTAGAAGCAGGAAAAATGGGCAAGCGTAAGGATCTGAGCGTCTTTGACAAGGGCCAAATTGTGATGGCTAGACGGCTGTGTCAGAGCATCTCCAAAACTGCAGCCCTTGTGGGGTGTTCCCGGTCTGCAGTGGTCAGTACCTATCAAAAGTGGTCCAAGGAAGGAAAAGCGGTGAACCGGCGACAGGGTCATGGGCGGCCAAGGCTCACTGATGCAGGTGGGGAGCGAAGGCTGGCCAGTGTGGTCCGATCCAACAGACGAGCTACGGTAGCTCAAATTGCTGAAAAAGTTAATGCTGGTACTGATAGGAAGATGTCAGAACACACAGTGCATCGCAGTTTTCATATGGGGCTGCGTAGCCGCAGACCAGACAGGGTGCCCATGCTGATCCCTGTCCACTGCCGAAAGCGCCTACAATGGGCATGTGAGCATCAGAACTGGACAACGGAGCAATGGAAGAAGGTGGCCTGGTCTGATGAATCATGTTTTCTTTTACATCACGTAGGTGGCCGGGTGCGTATGTCACTATGGGAAGGAGGCAAGTCGGCGGAGGCAGTGTGATGCTTTGGGCAATGTTCTGCTGGGAAACCTTGGGTCCTGCCATTCATGTGGATGTTACTTTGACTTGTTTCACCTACCTAAGCATTGTTGCAGACCATGTGCACCCTTTCATGGCAACGGTATTCCCTGATGGCATTGGGCTCTTTCAGCAGGATAATGTGCCCTGCCACAAAGCAAAGAGACTCAGGAATGGTTTGAGGAACACAACGAGTTGAAGGTGTTGACTTGGCCTCCAAATTCTCCAGATCTCAATCCTGTTTAGCTGTGGGATGTGCTGGACAAACAGGTCCGATCCATGAAGGCCCCACCTCGCAACTTACAGGACTTAAAGGATCTGCTGCTAACGTCCTGGTGCCAGATACCACAGCACACCTTCAGAGGTCTAGTGGAGTCCATGCCTCGACAGGTCAGGGCTGTTTTGGTGGCAAAATTGAGACCTACACAATTTTAGGCAGGTGGTCATAATGTTATGGCTGATCAGTGTGTATTATTTTCATCTGATAGTTCTTTTATTTATTTAATATTATTATTTCTTATTTTCATTTTCTTTTTCATGCACATTGAGATTATTCTTCTATAATGAAAAGCGCTTTACAAATGCAATAAATTATTATTATTAATTAAACATTCCCTGATATCCCTGAATAAATATTTTTCCACTGCTTTTTACAAATGCTTTCTATCCGGTGAATTTTATGGCATCCAATGCAGAACTGAATTTTATATTATTATTTACAATTTGTGCAGGTTTGAATGAATCATATTAAAATGTAGAATACTATACTAACTAAGTCTGTTGGACTTTTTAAAGACCTTATCAGTCTGGTTTGATCATGTATTTCTGTTTGTTTATAGTTCCCAGAGGTAAGTTAAAGTTCTGCTAGGAATGTCAGTAGAAAGAATCATCAGAAGTGTCCAGAAGCAATTGTCTGACCATGAGGTCCTGTCTTCTGCCCCACCTGAGCTGATTGTTGGTCTTACCAAGGAGGTGATTGAACAGCTCAACTCAGCCCTCTGTGACCATCAAGCATAACTATTTCAGGACAGTCCTCTCCTGTTGCCTCTGCTTCTCAGAGAACTGAACAGGTGGTCAACATGTTCCAGATGTTTTTCGATCATCAGACCAATCCAGAGAACTAATTAGATGTTGAGTCCTGCATTTCAACTGCAATAGCAATGTGATGAATGTTTTCATAGGCTTGTTGGGCGCATATGGAAATGAAGATGTGCAATTTGCTAAGCTGTTTCAAGCGATAGCTGTGAAAGTTAAAATGTTTGCATCTGGCAGTGAACGTTCAGTCAAGCACCTGGATGTTAAAGGCTCTCCTATTCCAGACAACTGGAATATATATCGAAAAGGACCGGCCAAAAACCTTGACACCTGTTAAATTCAAGTAACCTGCAAAAGTGCAACAATCAGTAAATAAAATGAGTAAATACAAATGATACTTGTCTCATGTCTTGCATAGTAATATGCGAAAAATGGCATCAAAGCAGTGTTTTAATTCATCACATCTAAAACACATTCAAATTAATAGAATTTAACATATTTTTCACAAATTCAATGAGCATTTCATCAAACAACATCTCTCATCTTTATGGTGCAGATAAAACAATCTGGTAATAGAAAAAAGTACATGAGACTTGAAAGATAAAAAGTAACGTACCTTATCAAGGTTGTCAACTCCCATTTAGTTCCTGTTGTAATCCAGGACAGTGTTGGACTTCTTGCCCTCGCTGGTACTCACAGCAGTATCTCTGTGCTGCATGGTCATCAGGAGCACATTCTTCAGGAGCAATTTATAGGAAAAACGATCCCTGTCCTTGGTGGTGAGTGAGGCAGGAGGCAACTCACGCTTGTTCCTTCTGACCATCCCCACCATGGACATTTTTTTTGGAGCAGCTTCCTCCTCTAATGCATCTTCACTGTCAGTTTCCTAGCCTCTCTCCTCCTCACCAGTGTCATGGACAAAGATATGATCAAGAGTATCACATACAGTATATTGTTAGGTCATTGTGCTGCCACAGGATGAATTGTGAGTAAGGCCTAAAAAAAGCTTTATAAAGCAGAGCTGCAACAAAAGCTCTATATATTATTGAAACAATGTTGTGATTGTTTGCGAGTGCCAAAAGGTGTGGTTCCTATGGGGGAAAGATTCTATTGGGGAAAGGTTCTGGGGGGTCGCCATGGAAGCCAAGAAGGGGTGTGAGGTGTGTGTGTGCGCTCGAATGCACAAGGCATGTGAGGGTCTGGGAGAGGAACAATGTCCATCTCATGAATAGGCATGTTCCTGAACTCAATTTTATACAGTAATTGCACTCTCACCCATTCATTTCTAATGACTGGTCATTTTTGGCTGGGACTACCACAGGTGTAGGCCTACAAAAGTTATAAAACACCCCAAATTTGATGAAAATGATTAAAATGTATTTTGTGTGTTCAGATGCCCTGTGTAGACAATGTAATGGAACATTATGACAATAAGATTAAATTAACTACATTTTTTAGAGAAAACCTGTAAATTACTCCAATTCGACCAGAACACAACAGGAGGGTTAAACCTATATTTTGAATCACTTGAATCGCTCACTTAAATCACTGATCTTTTTCTTTCTCCCTTGCTCTACATTCTGTCTCCATCTCTGCTGCTCACTTTCTAGGTATTTCCTTCTCTCAGGATCTGCATCTCGACGCGCACAGCATTGTCTTTGTCTCTCAGCTGCACTTATTGGAGCGATAATAGAGGCAGAGACATCTGCAAATATCATAATTAAACATTATTCTATTAATATAAGATATTTTTCACAAATATAGTTCACTAAATGGATGCCAAAAGGAAACAGAGCCACCCTGTCACATACATTCCACCTCGTCACAATGAATCTTGTGACGGGGGGAAAAGTGACAGGGTGGAAAGTTTCCTTCAACATTGTCTGCAGTTCTCTATATGGTCAAGGCTATGACCTTGCACAATACTGATTCAGAAGCAAATATCATGCTTATATATATATATATATATATATTTTTTTTTTTTTTTTTGTGGAAAAAAAAAATCACTTTTTTCCTGTATCTTTTGTGTGACGGGATAGATTGTTCAAGCTTGATGGACCCCATCTGACAAGAAAAATGAAACTTACCCGCTTTTGAATACGGCTCCTTAAAAGGCCTGAATGTTGTCACTTCCTCAATAGCATATCACATAAAAGCAACAGTGCATTTTTTATGGCTATAATTAGTTAGTGTGACAGGGTGGAAAGTAGAAATCACAGTCACAAATAAATCCTATAATTTGTACAAAATATCATGGATTTATTTTGAATATGTGTAAACTATATGAATAATGACCCATATATATTCCTGAAGTTTGATTTAATGACAGCATTTTTTTAACAATATTTTGGATGCAGAAGTCATAATGGTCAGTTCAGTCATGTGAAAATGTCTCTATATCAGTGTAAAAAAGTGAAAAAATTATTTTACTCCTTTTAAATCAAAATTTCTTGTATATATTGTTAATGAGGAACTTGAGTGTAAGCTTTTGGAAACATGTTGGCACATACAGTGCACCTTATAAACCTTTTTAAGTATTGTGGACACAAATGGCACCCGTTTCGTGAAAAGAGTGTAGAAAATTTACAAGTGAAACAATTAAGAATAATGTATGTTACAAGTGGGATGTATAGATGTGCAGTGAAGGCAAATGCAATTACAAATGGCAATTCTAAATGTGCAATGAAGACAAATTGAAGGTGCTACTGAAATGCAGGGATAGCAGCAATGAGTTTCTCGAGGTAGACATGTACATGTAACAATTGAAAATGTTCTTATCAGACTTTGCAAAGCAGTGTCAGAGTCCAGTAGTACAAGGAGAGTAGTGCAACAAGGTCCCTGAGAGGCAGTACTGAGCGGTGGGCAGGTAGGTATGGTTAGTGCTGGGTCACAGAGTTCAGCAGGGTTACAGCGGCTGGAAAGAAACTGTTCCTGAGCCTACAGAAATATCCATTTCAATGTCAGCCTTACACAAAGTAGTAACTGTACTGTACAGACAATGTTTCACTTTACCTTATCAGCACAGATCAATGATAAAAAAAAGTCTGGTACTTCCTAACTAAGTATGTCATAGCACTAACATGTAGCTCCAGAAGGCCTATGTAAAACCAGATTTGAAACCTCACAATGTCAGAGCCAAAGTTAAAAATATTATTCTGGAATGTGAGCAATGTTGAGATAATTCACAACTGGAATTTACTGGAATTTGCAATGTCTTTCATTTATTTTGAAAGACATTGCATCATGCAATGCCCGGCTTTCCCGGGAATATACATGCAACCCTCTTTCGGGCTGCCAGAGATGTGACTTGCACCGAAACGTTTTCTGTACACTTTTGTAGTGTTCCGAAGTCACATACCCACAAGGCTCATAATAAAAGAATTGCACAGAATTGCAGGTATAAGCCTAAGCAGTAAACAGTTTATTTAGTATGAAGCTTTGAGACTTGAAGCACTAGTCATTTAATATTTTAGGGTTTCCAGGGGTGATTGACAACATAGATGGCACTCATATTCCTATGGCAGCTCCTTCAGTAAATGAAGAAGATTGTGAATAGGAAGTCTTTCCACAGCATTAATGTGCAGGTAGGGCCAACAAAGAATGACACTTTTTTTTGAGAATTGTACTTTTTTCTGCTTGGAAAATGTTACTTACTACTTAATATATCACATGTTGAATGTAGCCACTGAAAGGTGTTTAATTAGGTAGGGGAGGCTTTTTTTTCAATGAATACGTATTGTCTCGGTCAGCAATTTTCTGCCATGCTAGCTCACGTACCTTTGCTGCTGCTACTATATTGCTTTTTTCTTGAATATATACGAATATTCTGCATATGCATTCATTAATATTTCTAACTTCACTGGGGAGAAGTACGGGGTACATTTTTCTCCTGTTGTCATGGTGAATCATGTTATCTGTGTTCCACTGATGATGGCTTTTTATATCCTGATATCTTGTTTACCTGATATTGGGAAAACATTTATATTATTACCGGTACATTTGTCACAAAATTCTGTGTAAATGTGCCTGCACACGGGCCGCGGTGGTGATGAGGGTCTCGTAGACTTTTAATTGGAGTAGGGCGGTGGACGGCAAACCGCAAGTTTTGCGAGCGGCGCGGTGCGCAGTGCTCGATCCCGTGAACGGTGGCGCTTTCTGTGCACGCTTGCTCGTGGGTGGAGGCGCCCAAAGTTCAAATTTGTTGATCGTTTGAGCGCCCGCCGCACATGTCGACCAATGAACAGTGTTCATCTTGTCAACCAATCAAACCCTCATTCATTGACAACCCCGATATATGAAAGGAAAAAATAGGATAAATATATATGCGGGGGTGTAGACATCACAGCTACAATGGTTGAGTTTGCGTTGGTTACCATAATAACAACAATGCTCTGGCGAAGTTAGGTTTTGGTATGTTGTCTAGAAGTTCGCCTAGATGTTGTATGTTTTTGTAAAATAAAAATGAAAGCCAAGCAAATTGTATTATTTTTCTTTGTTCATTTTAAATAGGTAATGTAATTGTCTAGGTAAGCATTATTATTTGCAATTCTCATCTGTGTGCAATATTATTCTGATTATAATTATTAGTCTATATTGTTATAATATAAAAACAAAATTACACATGATGATTGACATTCAATGAACAACTTCACTAGTTGTGCACGTGCGAAGCTAGCCAGTCAAACTAGTATAAACTACAGTATAATAAACCCACTCTCCTCCTTTTGCATGCATAATATATAGGCTAACACCCACCCGATAAGCACACAACTGCACCAACGTTCCTGCACGCTGCATTTTTTTGGTTTATGTCCCTGTAGGGCTGCTGAGTGCAAAGTTAAATTGCATAATTACGGGAAATCCGAAAATAAGATATTTATCCTCTTTTTTTCTCTCATATATCGGTGTTGTCAATGAATGAGGGTTTGAATGGTTGACAAGATGAACGCTGTTCATTGGTCGACATGGGCGGCGGGTGCTCAAAAGAACTTCGAACAAATTTGAACTTTGGGTGCCTCCACCCGGGAGCAAGTGTGCACAGAAAGCGGCACCGCTCACAGGATCGAGCACCGCGCACCGTACCGCTCGAAAAACTTCTTGCGATTTGCCGCCCATCGCCCTACTCCAATTGAACGTCTATTGGTGGATGTCAACTGTTCCGACGCGAATTCGCCTGCAAAAGCGCTGCCTTGCCCCAGGTGGCCGCTTATGGACCTATCTGCTATGGGTGTTTGTTTGTCGTCAGGGGAAGGCTGTGTTGACATCCCTTCATGAACTTTTTTTTTATTTAACATGGAAACCGACCAAAATTATTTCTAACTCATGGGCAAAATAACACACGTTACCACTCTGGATAAAATGAAGAGACCACTACTAAATTTTTCTTAAATCAGCATCTCTACATGTATGGTAGCCATTCCATTCCAGTGTCTGTTAAATTGCAACACAGGCACATCTCATTTTACTTAATGAGGTACTGATTAGGTGATTACCTGAACCAAATCTCATTTAAGGAGGAAAAGTTTAAAAACCACTGCTGTGGTCATCACTATCCTCTTGCAATATGACCAGCTGGATGGCAAAAACAGTGCAAGAAGTACCTCAAAGGTAATTTGAATAAAAAAATAACTATTCAGCATGATAAGAGTTGGAAAGAAAAGCTTTGAGTGAGGAAAAGAGGGGTTCAATTCTGGCTTTACTGGCAGAGGGATACAGTGAGCGTCAGGTTGCTTCCATCCTGAACATTTTTAAAGACGGCGGTACATAAGAACAAGGTCAAGCAACAGACATTGGGGACAACAAAGCTACAGACTGGCAGAGGGCGAAAACGACTGGCCACTGACCGAGATGACCATCAACTCATCCGTCACTCAACAACCGTAGGATGACATCAAGTGACCTACAAAAAGAATGGCAAACAGCAGCTGGGGTGAAGTGCGTGGCGAGGACTGTTCGAAACGGGCTCCTAGGGGCAGGGCTGAAATCGTGCAAAGCTAGAAAAAAGCCCTTCATCAATGAGAAGCAAAGAAGAGCCTGGCTGAAGTTTGCAAAAGACCATAAGGATTGGACCGTAGAGAAATGGAGTAAGGTCATCTTCTCTGACGAGCCAAATTTTCAGCTTTGCCCAACACCTGGTCATCTAATGGTTAGACGGAGACCTGGAGAGGCCTACAAGCCACAGTGTCTCGCACCCACTGTGAAATTTGGTGGAGGATTGGTGATGATCTGGGGATGCTTCAGCAAGGCTGGAATCAGCAGATTTGTCTTTGTGAAGGACATATGAATCAAGCCAAGTACAAGGTTATCCTGGAAGAACACCTGCTTCCTTCTGCTCAGACAATGTTCCCCAACTCTGAGAATTGGTTTTTCCAGCAGGTCAATGCTCCATACCACACAGCCAGGTCAATCAAGGTGTGGATGGAGGACCACCAGATCAAGACCCTGTCATGGCCAGCCTAATTTCAGACCTGAACCCCATTGAAAACCTCTGGAATTTGATCAAGAGGAAGATGGATGGTCACAAGCCATCAAACAAAGCCGAGCTACTTCAATTTTTGTGCCAGGAGTGGCATAAAGTCACCCAACAGCAATGTGAGAGACTGGTGGAGAGCATGCCAAGACGCATGAAAGCTGTGATTAAAAATCAGGGTTATTCCACCAAATATTGATTTCTGAACTCTTCCTAAGTTAAAACATTAGTATTCTGTTTTTGAAAAATGAATATGAATTTGTTTTCTTTGCATTATTTGAGGTCTGAAAACAATGCATATTTTTTTGGTTATTTAGACCAGTTGTTATTTTCTACAAATAAATACTCTAAATGACAATATTTTTATTTGGAATACGGGAGTAATGTTGTCAGTAGTTTAGAGAATAAAACAAATCTGTTCATTTTACTCAAACACATACCTATGAATAGAAAAACCAGAGAAACTGATAATTTTGCAGTGGTCTCTTAATTTTTTCCAGAGCTGTATAATGAGCACTATGCTAGCAGGCAACGCATTTCTGTGGTGCTGCCATATAAAAGAAACAACTCAATGCTAAATAGACACAGCACATTTAACAACACATATCTAACTTATAAAACTGACCAGAGTCACCAACAATTTCCACCATCCTCCAATCCTTATTGCACTTGTCCCCTACTATAATTTGCTTTTCCTCCAGTTGGTAGCAGAACGTTTCACATGGATCAAAAATATTTCACATGTGCCGTTGCAGTTCGACGATGGACCAGCAAGACCGTTTCTTGTTTATGAAAGACTCCACTTCCATTGGATAAACGCCTGGCTTTAGCCGGATTCATTTGCATAATATTGACCATGGCCCAACTTCTTGACGTGGCGGAACAGCTCAAATGGCCGCGCTGCCTTCCAGAGATGCTTTGCACAACCGTTAACGCTTTGACGCTATTCATTGAAAATGAATTGTATCCGTCCGAGGCAGCGGGCGCGCCGGACCAGTGGACATCCATGAAACCTTCACCGCCACCGCAGTTACCAACGTAGCGACTTGGTCGCTATATTTAGCGAGTATTCAGACCCCTCTAGCGACTCTTTTTCAAAAGATCGACTAGCGACAAATCTAGCGGTTTTTTCTGTTGTTATTGTAGACTTTTTGAGACTGACGTGAAAGCACGTCTTTTTTACTCTACTCAACGAGCAGCGGATGCTGCCGTGGGCCCCTCCCCCGTCCCAAAGCACTCACAGGCGGCCCAGTCCTCGCGCAGCAGTCCCTCCCAGCTGCAGTCAGAGCAGGCAATGTTCACCCCTCCGCGTCCAGAGACAACAAATGAATTACGCATGCGGGAAGCCGCCGCTGGCTGATCCCGCCCTGGCTTACATTCAGGGCGGAAGGTAAATGTAAAATGTTCTTTGTAAAATAAATCACTGCACAAAAATAAATCACTGCATTTGACTTACACAGCCTCAGCCACTTACTCACCTCGTCCATTGTGTGCGTGTGCCTCTCTGTGACATAAGCTAAACATCTAGCTGGCTAGCTCATGTCTCAGTCTAAACTGTACACTCAAAAATACAGAAAAGAGTGGGAATCAAACCCTGAATTTAAAGGCTGGTTGAAGCTGTTTATTGGAGATGATATACAGGCATACTGCTTGTATTGTAAGGCTGATTTCTATGCCAAACAGTGATGTAAAAAAACACATGACAACTCAAAAATATACTCAAAAGGCAAAGCCTTATAACAGTTCCACCCAAAACAAGCTGCTATTTATGACTCCGCAATAAAGGTTGAGGCCACCATGGCATTAGCTATCGCTGAACACTGTTCCATGCTGGCATGTGATCACATTGGAGAAGCATGTAGAGCTGCTTTCTCAGACTCCACTGCTGCTACCCACTTCAAAATGCACAGGACAAAGTGCACAGAAATGATTAATGGTGTTCTAGCACCATACTTTCTGAAAATATATGAGTGACCAGCATTTCAGCCTCCTCCTCGATGAGTCCACGGATGTAAGTGTTTCTAAGTACCTGGGGGTTGTGATAAGGTACTTTAGTGACACCAAGCAGACAATTTTATCAACATTTCTGGGGCTTGTTGAGTTGGAGGGAGGAGATGCCAAATCTATAGCCCGTGCTGTTGTGGTTTTCCTCGAGAAGTGTTGTCTTAAAAAAGAGAAACTCCTGGGGATAGGGACTGACAATGCCTCTGTTATGACAGGGATTAACAATGGGGACCATAAAGTGCTGGAGGAGGAGTATGGCCTCAAAGATCTGGTTCTTATTCACTGTGTGTGCCACTCTCTGCAGCTTGCTGTAAGTCATGCTTCCAATGACACCATCCCCCGTAGTGTGGAGTACTTGGTATGAGAGACTTAACTGGTTTTCAGTGTCTCCAATGCGCAGGGAGGCCTACAAGGCCATCTATGAGACCATCAACTGTGGGGAGAAACCTTTACAGATAACCAAGGTGGGTGCCACACATTGGCTCTCCATTGAACCCGGGGTTTCACGCATTTTGGACCAGTGGGAGGAGCTTAGGCTGCATTTCGCAGTCACCAAGTCCAGTGAACACTGCTACATGGCTGAGGTTTTATACTCCATGTACATTGATCCTCAAAGCATATTGTATCTGACTATTTTGAAGTCAATGCTGGGTGAGATACAGTTAGCCATCAAGGCTTTTGAGGGAGATCAGGTAGATCCTCTTAAGCAGCTTGGTTAGCCTGATCAAGTCTGTGAGCAGCAGGGTGCTGAATCCACTGGCAAATGTTGATGTACTCAAAGGGTCAATAGATGGATACATCAGTCCCAAACCGTACCTTGGTTACCTTTTTGAGTCAAAGGCAGCTAAGCTCCACCTTCCGTCTGAGGATGAAAACAATGTCCGAAAGCAGTGTGTAGCCTTCACCATCTCCCTCACTAATGAGCTGAGGGTGAGACTGCCGGACAACATCAAAGCATTGCAGTACATGTCAGTTTTCAATGTGGAGAGAACTCTAAAGCACAATATGAGCCCTGGAGAAATAGAAAAAATAGCCAAGCTCCTTGGCTACTCCCCTGCAGAGATAGACAAGATTGTCCAGCAATGGCGTGCCATCCATCTTAGTAAATGGAATGAGACAAAAAACACACTGGGCTTCTGGAGTGAGATTTGGAAGTTCATGCAGCTGATATCAACCCGTTTCAAGAACTTGCCATGGCTGCTGTGTCTGTGTTGTCCTTGCCACACTCAAATGCTGAAGTTGAGAGAGTATTCAGCCAGATGAGTGTGGTATAAAGCAAACTTAGAAATCGGATGTCCTTGCAGACCCTTAACTCCATCCTGTACATCCGATATGGACTGAAGCTGTCTGGTGAGGCTTGCTATGAGCACCAGCTGCCTGATGTTTTGCAGCTTTTTGGCACATCAGCTGCTTACTCATTTAAGTCAGCTCCCTCAGTTGCTGAACCTGCCATAGAGAGCCTTGACCGAAATGACAATGACTTTCTGTGAGCCAGCACAGCCTGTGTGTGTGTGGAGGGGGGAGGGTTGGAATTGTGACATTAAAAAAACAAGAATCGACAGAAGAAAGTTCATTTGTAGTTCTAAACATATTTAGGGGGTTTTTTACTCACTTTTTGTCTCTCCCACGATGTTATTCTTCTCTCCTACAGCGTCCATCACAATTACATGCACATGGCCAATAATGCCAATTATGATGACGTCATTTAGCGACTTCTAGGACAGCCAATAGCTATTTTCCTTACTGGGGTGTTGGCAACACTGGCCACCGCAGCCCGTGTGTATGCACCTTTACGTACTGGCTGTACCACGCTAGACTGAACAACGCAACGGTAATTTAGGTTAATTAGCAATAAACTTCGCTTTGACAATGAAGAATTTCTTCTCCTTCACCTCACAAACAATTGTATTATTGACCCACCCTGATCGAATGTACAGATTGCTGTCTGTACTTTTGTACGCTTTCATTTTGGTAGCAGTGTGCACAAGGAGATGGGTTCTCCACAAGGTATATGTACACATCCCCAAAGTTCACCTCTGGCAGAGACGTCGCTGTTTTTAACGATGTAAATAACGGTCCTGTATATGGGTCACTAGTGCCTAAGACTTGCAGTGTTTGCATACCTTTGTTTTTCATGTTTTGTGAGGTGATCTAAACACTCATGGGCTGTAAAAGTAAAAAATATCAAGGAAAAATGCACATGGACATTCGAAAAGAGGAGCGAAACGAACCAATTCGCAACAAAATGATTTCGAAATCCATTCGTGCAGCGTTGCGTTTGGGAAGCATACACTGATAACGACAAGGACTTTAAATTCAGGTGCGCTAGATGAACGAGTTGTGTTCAAGACAGCAAAACCAACCGAACATGCATTTTGGGCAAACACGCCTTCAAGCGTTCCATTTGGAAAGGCTGAGGTGTCTGGCGTAAATTTTTGGCTTGCAGATGTATAACAGGCTTCACAGGTCTGAACGGAAAGCTGTTGTAATAATGCTTTCATTTTAATTGTTTTTATCTATTTGCATGCACAACGCCATGAGTTTCCTTTTAAATTCACTTGGCAAAATATTTTGGAAGCAAACATGACAGTTTGTTTTCTTGGGGGGGATAGATCATAATTCATGCTGATGCTATTGGTAAACATAGATCGTGAAACACCTACCGCCACCAAGCCCTGTGGAAGTGCCACTCCCATTCATTTCCAGTGACATTGTAGCGTCGACAAGCAATCTATGTTGAAACACTTTGACCCATGGTACAATTCCCCACCGACATTCCATTTTCTTTCTCTCAGCTATCGTTATCCACTCTGTCCTTTTATAGCAGTTACAAAGCTATGTATCCGCTCTGTCATACCATGAATGTCAAAATATACACTGCTCAAAAGAATATAAGGAACACTTAAATCACTCATCAGGTCTAGATTAACAAAATATATTAAAGATCAATATCTTTAATATATTGCACAGATGTTGTCGAGAGTGCATACAGGCACGTGGGGGCCATACACACTACTGAGTCACATCATGAGTTGCCGTGATAAAATTCACGCAAGTTGGAACAGCCTGTGATTTCAGTTGTTTACTTTGATTTTCGGTGTGAGTTTGAATCCAGCCATCAGACGGTTTGTGATTTTGGTTTCCATTGACCGTTGTTACGTCATTTTGTTCTCAACGAATTACACAGTGTACAGTAAAGATTTTGATCTTTAATATATTTTGTTCATCTAGACCCGATGTGTGATTTAAGTGCTCCCTTAATTTTTTTGAGTAGTGTATTTAAGAGAATAATTGTATGACCTGACCCTTTTATATACACTACTGGTTTTAGAACAACTAAATATTTCCAGTTTTTATTGAAATTCAATGTCTTAAAGAATAGAATGCCTTAAAGAACAGAACAAATAAATACATTGTAGCCAAAAAATAAATAATGGAATCGTTTTGTTTGTAATCTACATTCATTTTTTACTCATCAAAGTTCCATTCTTTCTACAATGGAAATCAAATATTGTTTGGAAAGTTCTTCCCAACACTGTTACAGAGGTTCCCACAAATGTGTTGCCCTTGTAGGTTGCTTTGCTTTCATCCTTCTGCTCAGTTCATCCCAAACCAGCTAATTCGGGTTCAAGTCTGGAGACTGTACAGCCAGTTTTATGATATGAAGCATACCGTCTTGTTCTTTTCTTCTAAGGTAGTAACATAGCCAGGAGGTATGATTTGGATCATTTTCTTGATGTAGGATGAACCCCTAACCAACTAGGCATGCACCAGAGGGTATTACATGGTGGTGCAAAATGCTGTGGTAGCCGTTTTGGTTCAGTGGCACTCATTTAGCGCAAGTCGCTAAACTCTGGAGTTTGCGGGCTGTCATTGTTTTCTGTATGGCAACATTTTTTGGTTGTCTCTGTCGCATCTCCTTGAATTACTAACAGTGTTGTTGGATGGGTCTTACTAACAGTGTTGTTGGATGGGTCCGTTTCTCCAACTTCGTTCTTGGGCTTTTCGTTGGTTTACATGGCCATACTTGCCAAGTGAAGATGGAGTGAGCACTGTGTGCGTGCCCCCGCCATGGCCTGCCTTTTAGCTTTTGTCTCAGGTTGTGTTTTGTACTGGTCTTCCTATTTTGGCCTTCCCGCTTCTTTTCCAAGGTCATCGGGGGGGGGGGGGGGCTTAGCTCCATTGAGGCTTAGTGGTATCTGAGTGCTGGTTTGTTTGGTCAATTGGCTGATTGTGGCGGAGTCATGCTTGCAGGCAGAGGTGCACGCTGCTCTGTTTCTCTCACTCATTCACTCGCGGGACATTCGAAAGAACTCTTCCTGACTCTTCAGTTTTAGGCCTCGTGTTGACTTTGGTTGTTGGCCTTGCGTCCATTCACAGTTGGGATGCAGTTTTCTTTTCCCTTTCCCAATTTGGTTCGGTGTGCTTTTGTGCCTGCCGTTGCATCCTGTGACTGATGACTCCCCTGGTGGCTGTCGTCCTTCTCAGGGTGTCGTGGATGTGGCTGGTTTAGCTCTGCTGCTGGCCGTACGCCACCTTCATCGGTCTTCTCTAGGTGTCCCCCTCGCACCTCGGGGTGCTGGCCCATGCTGTTTTTCTTGCTGTTTTTACAGGGGGTTTCTTTTGTCTTTCAGTATTACTCTGCAGTTTTTTTAATTAGCGGCGGCCTTACAGGGTTTGGGAGGTGCTGGGAGAAAGCTGCTCAGTTTGGGTTTGTCTGTTTGAATTCCTTGATTACATTTTAGAGGATTATGACTGTATTTTAAAAAAAATACTCATCAATTTCATTAACCTATAGATTCTGTTTATGAGATATACAAAAATTACCTGAAAAGGTCAAATCCAGAAAAAGGTTATTTTATCAGTTTCCGTTAAATGTTAAACCTTCTAAAAACATGGCAAACCTCTATTTACAAATGATCCAAGATGAAGAAAGCTGAGAAGAGCAGGCCATTGGAAGTTAATTGGCTCTCTGTCTTAGCACATTATATTTCAGACATTATTTTTTTTTCAAGCAAACAAGGTTTGAAAAACTGCATATTTCCAATATAATCATGTTACAAGTCGGTACATGAGTCATAGTCATTTGTTTTTAATATAGCTCTGAAAGGGCAGCTACATGTTGATTTGTTTTCCAGGAATTTGCGATTTGGGAGGAACATAAGGGTTAAAATTAAGAGACCACTGAAAATTTAACGCTTCTGTTCCTCACTCAAAACTTTCCTTTTCAACTTTTTTGGAAAGGAAAGAAAAAGGTGCAGTGGTCTCTTAATTTTTTCCAGAGCTGTATGTATGGAAGCATCTGCATTCATTATGTTCCTGCACTCATTTATTCAGGTTTTTCCTTTTATTTGTCACCCATCTGTACATACAGTGAACATAAAATCCGTACATTGTTTTAAAATTGGGACCTTTATCACTATTTTTTACCATGTACCCGTCATTTCCGCTGCACTAATTCACTCAAAATGAAGTGAAGGCCGAGGAAGGCTAGCTTTGTTTAACAATTTTTACACTGTGGATGCTACAGTGCTTACTTGCGGTAGAATCTGCCATTGTTTACAAACAACTGGGAGAGTAACATTGCTACTAAAATGCCTTCCGTATTGGTAACCAGGAAGTGTGATAAAGGTCTAATAGCCTTCACAAGGGTTTCTGGAAAGGGGGAAAGTCAGGTGTGTTTCTTCATATTAACAGTGCATGCAAGAGAGCAGCCAATTTCAATTTCTGTTTATGGACTTTTCCCTTTAACCATTGTGTTATGTTTACATTTAGGTTACACTCATTATGTTAGTGGGTCAAATGGACCCGGGATGTTAACCCAATACTCAGTACTGATATTTTAGCCCCCAACAAATGTTTGACATCCATAACCAACTCATTACTCACATAAGTTATAAAATTTACAAGTTTTTATTTTATTATGCAGTCCATTTAGACCACATTTACCTCATGATAAACACTCGTTTTTTTATCCCAAAAGCCAAAATGTATCTACACCGATCAGCCATAACATTATGACCACTGACAGGTGAAGTGAATAACATTGATAATCTTGTTGTCATGGCACCTGTCAGTGGGTGGGATATATTAGGCAGCAAGTGAACATTTTGTCCTCAAAGTTAATGTGTTAGATGCAGGAAAAATGAAAAAGCGTAAGGATCTGAACGACTTTGAGCGCCAAATTGCGCTGAAAAGCGCCAAATTGTGATGGCTAGACGACTGGGTCAGAGCATCGCCAAAACTGCAGCCCTTGTGGGGTGGTCCCGGTCTGCAGTGGTCAGTACCTATCAAAAGTAGTCCAAGGAAGGAAAAGGAATGAACCAGTGACAGTGTCATGGCCGGCTAAGGCTCATTGATGCATGTGGGGAGCGAAGGCTGGCCCGTGTGGTTCAATCCAACAGACGAGCTACTCTAGCTCAAATTGCTGAAAAAGTTAATGCTGGTACTGATAGAAAGGTGTCAGAACACACAGTGCATCGCAGTTTGTTGCGTATGGGGCTGCGTAGCCGCAGACCGGTCAGGGTGCCCATGCTGACCCCTGTCCACAGCCGAAAGCGCCTACAATGGGCATGTGAGCATCAGAACTAGACCACAGAGCAATGGAAGAAGGTGGCCTGGTCTGATGAATCACGTGTTCTTTTACATCACATGGATGGCTGGGTGCATGTGCGTCACTTGCTTGGAGAACACATGGCACCAGGATGCACTATGGGAAGGAGGCAAGCCGGCGGAGGCAGTGTGATGCTTTGGGCAATGTTCTGCTGGGAAACCTTGGGTCCTGCCATTCATGTGGATGTTACTTTGACACGTACCACCTACCTGAGCATTGTTGCAGACCATGTGTACCCTTTCATGACAATGCCATCAGAGGCCAATGCCCTGATGGCAATGGCCTCTTTCAGCAGGATAATGCTCCCTGCCTCAAAGCAAAATGGTTCAGGAATGGTTTGAGGAATGCAAAAACGAGTTCAAAGTGTTGACTTGGCCTCCAAATTCCCCAGATCTCACTCCAATCAAGCATCTGTGGGATGTGCTGGACAAACAGGTCCGATCCATGGAGGCCCCACCTTACAACTTACAGGACTTAAAGGAGCTGCTGCTAATGTTTTGGTGCCAGATACCACAGCACACCTTCAGAGGTCTAGTGGAGTCCATGCCTCGACGGGTCAGGGCTGTTTTGGCGGCAAAAGGGGGACCTACACAATATTAGGCAGGTGTTCATAAAATTATGGCTGATCGGTGTATATTTGATATTATGGACTAAATTAACCATTACTTATTAATGTTCTAGACAATGTTCTGCTTAATAATATGTCTCGGTATTAGGATCATAGTGACAAATTTATGTTTTGGGTCAAAACATGCTACACAAATAGAAATTTAAAGAATCAGTTGAAGCAGGGCTGGTCATCTCTGCGCGATAAGCCATGATGATGTTCACAGAGACTAGGTTTCTGGGAAGGTGGGTGGGTGTTATAAGAGCATGCCCCAGCTCTTGAGAAAATAACTTCTCCTGTAACATTTTCCAGTGTTCCATCTGAACTTGATCTCAGACCAGAGAATAAATGCATTGTATGCAGAAATGTCCAGCATATTTTAGAACCAGACTAAAGGTCGGATTTCAGTCATCTAGCACCACCCTCATGCTCTGGTTCTTCTCATGTCTAACATCAGCTAACTTTCCAGTGTAGATCTGCATATTCCAAGCCTAACTGCTTTTTGCATCACATGCCACCCATCTTTTTATTCTATATTTAGAAGGCTTGTTAGGCATATATATTGTCAAAAGGAACAACAACCCCTGAAAGGGACTAGCTGTTCATCAACCGTGACTTCAGGTCCAGGATTGTAGAGAAATGGCATGCGCTCCACCTACTTGTACCACACATCTTGAATGGCAGCAAGTTTGTCTCTCACACGAGGCTGGTCTTGTGTCACAGTTATCGAAGCGAACTACATGTTCTTGAGAATATATGAAACTGCTCAAAGGACATAGTTGCACAGAATACATCTCGCCCTCTTTTTGTATCCCACAAGCTAGCCACTGATTCATTTTTGGACTTGCAGTCTGCAAAGTAAAATATGGCCAGGGTCCTTAGCAAGCCCTATAAGTAATATCACCTTGGGAAAGTCATAAACAGAACTTCCTGGCCCCTCCCATACATTACACAACAAAGCCTTTCCCGCGATAAAAGTTCAGTTCCAATACTAACAAAAATAATAATAGCTTGTGTTTGTGAATGGTGAAGGGGATTTACCTTTTAGTATGTGTGATGTTAGACATTACAAAGGGTCTCAGTGGGTGAAATGTCTCTAACATGACAATTCTTCACCTCATATGACCTGGTAATAAAGTAATGAAACAAACACTGAACATGGCAGGCATAGTTTTTATATACTGTGTCTGTGTGTGTGTGTGTTTTGAGGTCTAGTGAGACAGTTAC
Source organism: Esox masquinongy (assembly GCA_016801175.1). Classification (NCBI taxonomy): domain Eukaryota; kingdom Metazoa; phylum Chordata; class Actinopteri; order Esociformes; family Esocidae; genus Esox; species Esox masquinongy. The sequence continues at coordinate 36,554 of JACXGI010001180.1, read as the reverse complement.
TGATCTAAATCTGGACTTAGCAGGATTTTCAATAAGCATTTTCATCTATTCTCCACCACTGGGTCATTTTGACCCAAACATTATGAATATAACTACACTGCTCAAAAAAATTAAGGGAACACTTAAATCACACGCTGGGTCTCGATGAACGAAATACATTGCTCAAAAAAATTAAAGGCGTACTTAAATCACACATCGGATTTGGATTAACAAAATATATTTAAGTTTGAAATCTTTACTGTACATTGCGTAACAAAATGACGTAACTACGGTCAATGGAAAACAAAATCACCAACCGATTGAGGGCTGGATTCAAACTCACACCGAAAATCTAAGTAAACAATTGAAATCACAGGCTGTTCCAACTTGAGTTTCCGTGAATTTCCCACGTGCCTGTATGCACACCCAACAATGTCTGGGCATGCTCCTGATGAGACGTCTGGTGGATGGTGTCCGGGGGATCTCCAACCAGACCTGGATCAGGGCATCAATGAGCTCCCGGACAGTCTGCGGCGCTACTTGGCGGCGTTGGATGCACCGATACATAATCAATTGGATTCAGGTCTGGGGAACGTGAGGGCCAGTCAATGGCATCAATGCCTTCATCATCCAGAAACTGCCTACACACTCTAGCCACATGAGGCCGGGCATTGTCCTGCACCAGGAGGAACCCAGGGCCACTGCACCAGCGTAAGGTCTGACGATGGGTCTGAGGATTTCATCCCGGTACCTAACATCAGTCAGGGTACTGTTGGCTAGCATGGGGAGGTCTGTGCGACCCTCCAAGGATATGCTTCCCCAGACCATCCCTAACCAACCGCCAAACCTGACCAACATGCTGGATGATGTTGCAGGCAGCATAACGTTCACTACGGCGTCTCCAGACATTTTCATGTCTATCACATATGCTCAGTGCGAACCTGCTCTCATCTGTGAAGAGAACGGGGCTCCCAGACAGGGACCAGGGTTCATCCATCTCCATTCTTCACTTCTCTGTCTTCACTTCACCCTCTGATTCCCACTATCAATAAAAGTCTTTAAAAATTAAATTTAAAAAAACGTCTTAAGTGTTTAGGCTTTGACTGGGTCATTCTAGGATACTCAGTATCTGGTAATAAACCACTCCAATGCAGCCTTGGCTGTGTGTTTCAGAAAAAGATTTTGCTGAAAAATGAACTTTTGACCCAGTCCAAGTTCTTATAATTACTCAAAGGCTATGTTTCTTCTAGTCCACAGTGCCATAACTGATCATCTTTAGACAAAGGATGAAGTTAGGCTTTTTTAATAATTCTTGATCGAGATTCCTATGTAACCTGACAATAACAACCCAGGGATTTACCTAGTCCAGAACCTGTCGCTTCTTTTAGTTGGCTCTTGTATGCTACTCTTTATATTTGCACTTGGCTACTTGTTCTACAGGTCACAGTGAGGCTAGAGCCTACAGTACTCTATTTAATGTCCTGTCCATGTTATCAGTACCCTCTGCAGGCCAGATGAAGTAGTGCAGGCTGCCAGCCCTTATGTGGAAGTGGCCTGAAATTTAATGTCGCAGGAATACTGTAGTCTTGTCAATAGTCAATGTACAGTGCTTCTTAAAAGTTTCTAAACCATACTGGGATGGTCATTATTTTTGTTAAAATATGAAAATAAAATCTTTATCCAAACCCCATTTCGTAACAAAGACACAAACAAAAACATTATATATTTTCATTGTTTGTTCAACAAAAATGGTTTACTAAATTAAACTTTCAGGTTAGGGTTAGGATTTCCTGTTTGCTAAAATATGTGAACCCCTTCATTCAATTGCTTGTGGCACCTCCATTAGAAGCGAAAAGTAGATGAGTAAATGTCTCCTATAGCTCCTATAGGATTTTTGCCCACTCCTCCATACAGAACTCAGTCCATTGAGTGAGGTTTGAAGAGTGTCTGCCATGTACTACCTGCTTCAGGTCCTGCCAAGCCATCTTAATTGGATTAAGGACAGGACTTTGACTTGGCCAATCCGAAACATAACTCTTCATAAATATAAGTCTATTTTGGACCAAATTTAGCTCCCTGACTGATGTTCTGTTCAAAAATGTCCTGGTGAACCTCAGAATTCATGGTTCCATTAATTATGGTAATAATGTGCAGTCGTCCAGCTTCTGGCAAGGAAAAGCAGCCATAGATCTTGACGTTAACTTTTAAGATGAGGTTCTTTTGATGGTAGGTAATGTTGAGTTTTAGTGGTTTTGATTGTGACCAAAAAGGTACATTTGGACTCAGACTTCCAGAAACCTTTAGGTTTTGTCCAGGTGGTCTCTGGCAAAGTTAAGACAGGAAGTCTGGTTCTTTTTTGAAAGTGGAAGCTTCTTCCTAGCAACCCTCCCATGAATGCCATTTTGATTCATTGTTCATCTTATTGTTGAAGCATGCACAATAACCCGAAATGCAAAGGTAAGGGAGGTATGTGAATATCTAAATGTTATGTTCTGGTTGGCATTTGCCTGATTTATTATTTTTGTTGTCGCTCTTGGGGATATTTTGAACGGGCGTACACTTGTAGGCCGAGTAGTTGTCATGTTAAATGCTCCCCATCTGTAAATGATTTGCCTCACAGTGGACTGATGGATATCAATCTTTTTGAGATGATTGTATAACTTTCCCCAGGCTGATGTGCTCTCACTGTTCTCTTTCTGATCGCCCTGTGGTCGACACAGTATTTTGCATTCACTTGTTTGGGTAACAATGAACTGTCAGGGTTTCTTGTTTCTATTTATCTGAACAGACAGGGTTTCTTGTTTCTATTTATCCGCCCTAACTCTTTCCTAAAGATCCCTACTTTGATTGGTTCATTTGTTGCCCAATTATTTACCCACCTGATTCAAGGGGTCCACAAACTTCACATACTTTCAAGCAGTACTGTAAATGCTGTACTATTGTTTCTTGGTGCTTGCTAGCCTAGGGTGCTGTCCATTGAACAACTAAATCATGTGTCAGTGACAGTAGCTATGGCAACCAGTGTAGCAACTGGGATGTTTCTGCCAACCTGAAGAGCTTCCCACTGTACAGCTGGATCACATGTGGCTGGTGGTAGATAGTAATATAGTACATTTGGCCTCTACCTAGGATTACATTTCAAGTATCTTACACAAGAAATAAGCCATCTAGATATCACAGTGGTACTCAGTCGGGTTACACTTGTCCAGCTATTTCTTGGCAAACGTAAGCGAAGGACACTATAACCGCGTTTCCACCAAAAAAGACCCGGAACTTTGAGTCCCGGGAACTGCTATTCGTGGAACTAAAGGGTACCTTAAGCCCATTGTTGTGTGCGTTTCCACCGCGATGTAAAGACCCACGAAGATTAGGCAAATTAGTCCACTGACATGCGCACCATACGCTAAACAAAGCGACAGGCATATTTATTATTTATGCGACACTGCAACCATGGAGGAGATTCAAGTTGTGTTGATCATGATTTATTGGTTTTCAAATGTGGTCATTGAGTCAACGGTGGAAATGATACGAGCAGTAGTAGCAAATCGGATTGAAAATGCGTGAAATGCTAGACGAGTTGCAATACAAATAAAGTGAACAGATTTTACGAGTTATCGCGGAGATTAACCATGAGATGGCAGACGGATTCGCGCCATCGGGCACAAAGAACAAAATGGTAAGACATTTTTAGTAGGCCTATATACGTTTAAGTAAATCACAATTGGGAATAATGTTAATGTAAACTACATCGACTTATTATTGGCACCTTTTTCTGTGCGTTTCAGATATGCGAGTACTGCAGAAAGCATCGTGTTTCTCCATCCGTTTGGGTACACAGTGGTAGGACACCGTGGTAAAGATAGTTTTATGTTCGATATTTGACAGATATTCAGACATTCAAAGCTCAATAGCTCGCAAACAATTGAAGCTACAGGCCTTGGGTTAGTCTCGTTATGAAAGAAAAAGGTTGGACAACACTGCACAGGTCTCGTTTTCTCGATTCCGACAGGAGTTTCTAAATGGCAGGAGACCTTTATGGTAATATTACAGTCAGTCTGCACATAACCAACGAACGTCGCAAGGGAACGTCAACAAACTGCATCGTCAACATTTTCAAATCTCAACAACTCTTTGACAACATCACCTAAAAACGTCAAACCAATGTAAAACTGTTCAGGAAGAAAGGGAAATGGGCTGCTTTTTCTAGATTGCTAAAAGTTTTTATGGATAATAGATATATATATATATTTGCTATGAACACATTAAAACATAATGTATAGTTCAGAATTTCAATAGCTCCTTGATCATATGACCTAGACGCTTCAAATCACTCTTATAATCTTCAGAGGGAAGGCTCACACATGTGCACAGCCTTTGGTATCCCAGTTAAGCACCTACACATTTTTAGGGAAGCATTTCAAAATTTCAATAGCTTTCTTAACATGAGACTAAGACACATCATTTTGATGCTACATTATTATAGAGCAGCATGTTGCACACCCTTTATTTTTCCCAAAATATTAATCCCAATGTATTTTTAAATTCACATATATGACTAAATCGCTTGTAAATTCAATAGCTCCCTGATCACATGAACTAGACGCTTCAAATCCATCTTATAACCTTCAGAGTGTAGGGTCACACATTGCACAGGCATTGGTCTCCCAGTTAAGCACCTACACAATTTTAGAGAAGCACTTTAAAATTATAAATGTCAATAGCTTTCTCAGAATGAGACTGAGACACATAATTTTCATGCTAGATTATTCCATACATAGGGCAGAATGTTGCACACTCTTTAGTTTTCCCAAAATATGGATCCCGATTTTTTTTAAATACACATATATGACTAAATTGCTTGTAAATTCAATAGCTGCCTGATCACATGACCTAGATGCTTCAAAGCACTGTTATAATCTTCAGAGGGATGGCTCACACAATGCACAGCCTTTGGTTTCCCAGTTAAGCGCCTGCACAATTTTAGAGAAGCATTTGACATTTTGAAATTTCAATAGCTTTCTCAACATGAGACTGAGACACATGAGACTGAGACACATCATTTTGAGGCTACATTATTCCCTACATAAGGCAGCGTGTTGCACACCCTTTAGTTTTCCCCAAATATTAATCCCAATTTTTTTATTATTATCTGTGATCTATTAAATGCAGATAAACTCTTAGTATTTCTTTGAGCTTTGTTAGAATTATTATAGCAAATGCAGCATCCCTTTCATCTACCTACTTTGTTTCCAAGATTCTCCATGCCTGCTTTTCATCCAATATTCTCAAATGAATAAAAAACCTAAATATAGACCTTTAACATTTTTTTCTCTCTATTTATAACAAAACAACATTGCTGCATTGTTTGAAAGTCTTAACGTGTTTATTTAAGTTTTAGTTAAGTTTGAATTTAAATTTGAGCTATTGAATTTAGCTACCGAATATTTTTGACAAATACATCCATTAAAAAAATGTAATCAAATTATGAAATATTCAAAGGCAGTGTAATGTGTGAGCCATCCCTCCGAAGATTATAAGAGTGATTTGAAACATCTACAGTGGATATAAAAAGTCTACACACCCCTGTTAAAATGCCAGGTTCTTGTGATGTAAAAGAATGAGACAAAGATAAATCATGTCAGAACTTTTTCCACCTTTAATGTGACCTATAACGTGAACAATTCAATTGAAAAACAAACTGAAATCTTTGAGGGGAAAAAATAAAAAAACTCACAATAACCTGGTTGCATGATTGTGCACACCCTTAAACTAATACTTTTTTGAAGCACCTTTTGATTTTATTACAGCACTCAGTCTTTTTGGGTAGGAGTCTATTAGCATGGCACATCTTGACGTGGCAATATTTGCCCACTCTTCTTTGCAAAAGCGCTCCAAATCTGTCAGATTGCGAGGACAGGTCTGCGCTCTGGCTGGGCCATTCCAAAACGTTAATCTTCTTCTGGTGAAGCCATGCTTTTGTGGATTTGGATGTGTGCTTTGGGTCGTTGTCGTGCTAAAAGGTGAACTTCCTCTTCATCTTCAGCTTTCTAATGGACGCCTGAAGGTTTTGTGCCAAAATTGCCTGGTATTTGGAACTGTTCATAATTCTCTCCACCCTGACTAAGGCCCCAGTTCCAGCTGAAGAAAAACAGCCTCAAAGCATGATGCTGCCACCACCATGCTTCAATGTGGGTATGGTGTTCTTTGGGTGATGTGTAGTGTTGTTTTTGCAATTAACATTCCTTTTGGAATTATGGCCAAAAAGTTCAACCTTGGTTTCATTAGACCATAATACATTTTCCCACATGCTTTTGGGGGGACTTGATGTTTGTTTTTGCAAACTTCAGCCGGGCTTGGATGTTTTTCTTTGTAAGAAAAGGCTTCCGTCTTGCTACCCTACCCCATAGCCCATTCATATGAAGAATACAGGAGATTGTTGTCACATGTAGGACACAGCCAGTACTTGCCAGAAATTCCTGCAGTTCCTTTAATGTTGCTGTATGCCTCTTGGAAGCCTCCCTGACCAGTTTTCTTCTCGTCTTTTCATAAATTTTGGAGGGACATCCAGTTCTTGGTAATGTCTCTGTTGTGCCATATTTTCTCCACTTGATGATGACTCTTCACTGTGTTCCATGGTATATCTAATGTTTTGGAAATTCTTTTGTACCCTTCTCCTGACTGATATCTTTCAACAATGAGATCCCTCTGATGCTTTGGAAGCTCTCTGTGGACCATGGCTTTTGCTCTGAGATGCAACTAAGAAAAGGTCAGGAAAATCCTACTAGAACAGCTGAACTTTATTTGTGATTAATCAGAGTCACTTTAAATGATGGCAGGTGTATAATGACTTCTATTTAACATGAGTTTGAATGTGATTGGTTAATTCTGAACACAGCCACATCCCCAGTTATAAGAGGGTGTGCACACTTATGCAACCAGTTTATTGTAAGGTTTTCTTTTTTCCCCCTCGTAGATTTCAGTTTGTTTTTCAATTGAATTGTTCACATTATAGGTCACATTAAAAGTGTAAAAAGTTCCGACATGATTTATCTTTGTCTCATCCTTTTACAGCACAAAAGCCTGGCATTTTAACGTGTGTGTAGACTTTTTATATCCACTGTAAGTCATGAAATCAGGGAGCTATTGAATTTACAAGCTAATGTGTCATTTGTGTATTTAAAAAAAAATGTAGATTAATATATTGGGAAAACTAATTGGTGTGCAACATGCTGCACAATGCAGGAAATAATCTAGTATCAAAATAATGTGTCTCAGTCTCATGCTGAGAAAGCTATTGAAATTGTAATGTTTCAAATACTTCACTAAAATTTTGTAAGGTGCTTAACTGGGAAACCAAAGGCTGTGCAATGTATGACCCTTCCCTATGAAGATTATAACAATGATTTGAAGCATCTAGGTCATGTGATCAAGAAGCTATTGAATTTACAAGCCATTTTTTCCTATATATGTATTTATTTTTAAAACAGAATTCATATTTTGGGAAAACCAAAAGGTGTACCACATGCTGCTCTATGTAAGCAATAATCTAGCATCAAAATGATGCGTCTCAGTCTCATGCTGAGAAAGCTATTAAAATTGTAATGTTTCAAATACTTCCCTAAAATTGTGTAGGTGTTTAACTGGGAAAACAAAGGCCGTGCAGTGTGTGAGCCATCCCTCTGAAGATTATAACAGTGCTTTGAAGCATCTAGGTCCTGTGATCAGGGTGCTATTTAATTTACATCCGATTTTGTCATGTGTATTTAAAAAAAATCAGGATTCATTTTTGGGGGAAACTAATGGGTGTGTAAGATGCTGCTCTTTGTAGGGAATAATGCAGCATCAAAATGATGCGTCTCAGTCTCATGTTGAGAAAGCTATTGAAATTTTGAAATGCTTCCCTAAAAATGTGTAGGTGCTTAACTGGGAAACCAAAGGCTGTGCAATGTGTGAGCCTTCTCTCCAAAGATTATAAGAGTGATTTGAAACATCAAGGGCATATGGTCAGGGAGCTATTGAATTTACAAGCGATTTTGTCATATATGTGTATTTTAAAAAAAATTGGGTCCCAAATTTTGGGAAAACTAAAGGGTGTACAACATGCTGCTCTATGTAGGGAATAATCTAACATCAAATTGATGTGTCTCAGTCTCATGTTGAGAAAGCTATTGAAATTTCAAATGCTTCTCTAAAAATGTGTAGGTGCTTAACTGGGAAACCAAATGCTGTGCAATGTGTGAGCCTTCCCTCCTAAGATTATAAGAGTGATTTAAAACATCTAGGTGATGTGATCAGGGAGGTATTGAATTTACAAGCGATTTTGTCATATGTGTATTTAAAAAAAAATTGGGTCCCAAATTTTGGGAAAACTAAAGGGTGTGCAACATGCTGCTCTATGTAGGGAATAATCTAGCATGAAAATGATGTCTCTCAGTCTCATGTTGAGAAAGCTTTTGAAATTTCAAATGCTTCTCTAAAATTGTGTAGGTGCTTAACTGTGAAACCAAAGGCTGTGCAATATGTGAGCCATCCCTCTGAAGATTAAAACAGTGCTTTGAAGCATCTAGGAGATCAGGGAGCTATTGAAATTCTAAACTGCACATTGTTTTAATATGTTCATAGACAATATATTCATATCTATATTATCCATAAAAAAGTTTAGCAATCTATAAAAAGCAGCCCATTTCCATTCTTCTTGAACAGTTTAACATTGGTTTGAGGTTTATAGGTGATGTAGTCAAAGAGTTGTTGATTTGAAAATGTTGATGATGCACTTTGTTGACGCTCCCTTGCGATGTGCTTTGGTTGTGTGCAGACTGACTGTAATGTCGCCATAAATGTCTCCCGCAGTTTGAAAATGACGGTCAGAATTGAGAAAACGAGGTCTGTGCGGTGTTGTCCAACTTTTTTCTTTCATAACGAGACTAAGCTGGGGTTTGTAGCTTAAAATGTTTGCGAGCTATTGACCTTTGAATGTCTGAATATCTGTCAAATATCAAAGGTAAAACTACCTTTACCATGGTTATAAGGACTGAGTGGTGGGAAGCCGTGGTTCCAACTTTCACCGAGGCCCAGTGGATAAAGAATTTCCGTATGTCGGACACGTTTCTGTACCTCTGCTGTCGGTTGCAACCATAACTGGGGAGACATGACACCGCTGTTGTGTAACCATTCAAAAAAAGTATCGCCATTGCACTGTGGAAACCTGCAACTAACTCGGAGTACAGGAGCATTTCTCTTTTGGAGTCGGCATTACTACGGTGTGTCACTGTACAAAATTTCTGCAAACGTGGAGAACGCTTTTGGCAGAGGGAGGTGCTAAAACGAAATGACTGCAGCATATCCAAGATCAAATCCATGGTGATAGCATGTTGTGTTCTGCATAACCTCTGTGAAATGAGTGGTGATGAGTACAGAGAAGAATGGGGTGTCACTGTATTAAACCAGCCTGACAGGACTCTGTCATCCACAGTAGAGGCCAATGGGCTAGACACACGTACAGGTCTCAAGTACATCATTAGACCTGTATATGTGTCTAGGTCCTCGGCCTCTAAAATACACCTGGTTTTACATGTTTGTTTTTTATCTGTTGTGATTTAATAAATATTTCAGCAGTGAGCAAGACTGTGTGGGAGTTCTTCTGTTTATAGATTGTTGCAGTTCAATCTTCCGAGTAAGTAGACTTGGCACACAAGTAGCTGGACACATGTAGCCGGTGTCATGGTGTGTGTGTGTGGGTTAGGGCTGGACTGGTGGAGTACCAATGGTGCCAATCATTTTGGTTTATCCTTTCCCTATATGTTGTCGACCTCAAAACATTACTGCATCACTATTGCACCAAGTAAAATTCTGGGTATCTATAAACTTACTTAGCATGAAAGGTTATTCTGATCTGGTATCAAACAATGTATATGTGGCTCAGACACTACTCAGCAAAGCAAACAGTGCCCATGCCATCAGAACAGTTTACTGAATGAGAAAACAATCTACCGGGGCTTGTTGTTAAAAACAGGTAAAGCAATCTGATTGTATGCCTACCAAATATTTTACAATACTGAGTCTACAAGCTAGGCTAACAACAACCCTCATCTACCGACCAGAGAACTATTTTTACAAAACCAATGATTGTGGTGGCAGGTAGCCTAGCAGTTTGAACATCTGACCAGTAACAAAAATGTTGCTAGATCAGATACCTAAGACGCTAAGCCGTCATTTTCTTAATGTTACTTATGCCTTTCCCTCAATCCCATTAGTTCCTATTGCTTCCAGGTCTGCTCTCACCCCTCCAGTCATGTGAGGTCATGTGGGTGACAGAAGGGCAGTCATATGATAGCACAACACACACAGACACGTACAGAAATGTTCCACTTAACATTATACATACATAAGCAGATGAGTATGAGACCTTACACAGTAGAAACAGCGGATCTTGCACTATTTATGTCTTTATTTCTTTCCATTAAATTAGAATTTTACCTGGCAGGTTGACTAAGAACACATTCTCATTTATAGCATCAACCTTGTTTGCAGATACTCTACATGCAAGGCTATTCCACCAAATTATGTAGGGTGGTGGCACCACAAGAAAGAAAAATTAGCTACTCATTTGTTTATTTCTTTTCAGATACGTATCTCACAGGCCCATAGAGATTTGGTCGCAGTAGGGCACTACTAAGTGAATAGCTAGGGGCTATTTGGGGTGCAGATAGACAAATGACCATGCACAGGAGAGCAAACTCAGTTTAACTATTTCAGATCCAACATTGCACTATGTCTAGTCATTTTTCATTGTGAGTATTAGAAGTACCGATTACTATAGTTGGGGTGTCCCATACTCCCCTATAGTGCCCTACTTTTGAACAGAGCACCCAAAATAGATCCTAGTCTAAAGTAGTAATGTGTTACCTGGTATATTTAGTGTATATATTTATTATTTTTTGATGTTGTTCTATGTCTGCCTTGTTTTACACCTGATTTCTAAATAATGTGTTGTCTGTCATTGCATGTGTTTTCAATAAAAACATCTGAAAATATAAGTAATGCTTTACAAAGAGAATACAGTTCGGGATGCAGGCTTGCAGTCCGGTGCCTCCCGGTCCTAAAACCACAGCATTCCACAACCAATCAGGCGATGCACGGCCCCATGACATCATCGCCTGTGGAATGAGCTGACATAATCGCTGTGTGAAAAGTGACCTCGGTAACAAGGAGAGTTTAATTGAACTGGGCACTTTTTGTGGTTTTAACTGCCATTTTAAACACAGCAATCCTTCATCAAAGTTGACATTTGATCCAAAGTACGTGAGAGGTACTCTACATGCATCTCTGCAGACTTGTAGAAGGGAATTAACTTCCTTGATTTTCCATGGGTCACTTCATTTTACGACCAGAGCGTTAGGATTGTGTGTTGTTTTTTTGTAACGTATACAGTTTTGATGAATGCATAAGAATAGAATTTTGGCTTAACTACTACATCTGTGTGAAACGGAAGCTATGCATATAAGTGACGTTGCATAACTCAAATCTCTTTCATTAACTCACCTAACCAGAGAATTTGAGTGCACACTGCCTGAAGTCCAGGAAGCCTGTTGGCTCAGCAGTGAGCAAATTAACCTAAGGACGTCAGAGGAGGGCTTGTCTGTGTCCGAAATGGTACTATATTCCCTGCATATTGCAATACTTTTGACCAGAGCCTTATGGAATGTATTACATAGGGTGCAATTTGGGACCATTGTTTGCACACCTTCTGCAAACTTGGAAATGGCACCATGGCTTGTAGACTGACTAATAGAGCTCTCTTTCCTCAGAAAGTGAATAAGAAATATTGCGCTATAGTTTATAGCAAGCTGGAGTCTACCATCTATATAAAGTAGCATCAGTCTCAAGTAGTTAGTCAATGGATCATGCATGGACTGGAGTCTGTTCAATCCATTATTTTTTTTACAAGTTTGAGAGTAAAGATTTGGCCTTTACCTGACCATTTTGGATGTGTGAGTGCTAGGGCACAAATACCTTCACACAAATGGAAATTAATTTGACACTTTAGATCTTGGTGCCAGCTGAGTTCAAGGAAAATGTTTTATAGAGCTTTATACTGTAAGTAGGTACAGCTGGGAAGGAGACCAAAAGGAATAGTTCCATTCTATTAAATTATTTTCTTATGGTCCCTCACTCTGTCCCTACCCCCCCCAACCCCCCCCCCCCTTCTTGCCAAATGGCTTTCAGACACAGAGGTT